>BQNB010116167.1:0-21415 GCA_026074375.1 Tanacetum coccineum
GCTTAAGAAGAGCTTATATCCAAACTTTCATTTGCTAAAAACAATTTAAGACTGCTGATTTTTGTTCTTAAAAAGAGCTTTTTCTTTTAAAAAAAAGGACAACCAATACTTGGCAGTTTTGACTTGATGTACACAAATTACTCAAACACTTTTAAATGCTTGTTTAGACACTCAAATGACACCCTTTTTAAACCAAAACTCAAGTGTACAAGAGCTTATCCAAATAAGCTCTTGTATTTCTCAAAAATGCAACAGACCTAAAGAATACTTTAAAAAAACTTGAAAGACAGTTTTTAGACTAAAAAGCTTTGGAAAAACAGACTCAAAAAGGCTTAATACTTTAAGCCAAATTTAGCCCTATGACCCCAACCCATACCACTCCTGTTTTGACCCATTTTGGTCTTATCCCAAACACCCCTTTAACTTTTTAAAGAGCTTTTTAAGCTAAGTTTGTAAAGTTTAAAGCCAAGATTTTGAAAACCAGATAATCAACAGACAATATTAAGCAATATTAAACACAATAACAACAGGAATAAGCACTTTAATAAGCACAAAAGCAATAAGCAGTTTACAAGCTATACTTGACAGATTTAAGGAAAACATAAATAAATAAGACAAAAGCAATTCAAAGGCATTTATGAGCATAAGGAAACATTAATAAGCACAAAGGAAGCAAAAATAAGCAGATGAATAAGCTAATGAATAGTACTTAAGCAAAAATGTAAAATAGAGTATACCTTGATCCTTGCTCAAAACAGGAGTAAAGTCAACCTAAATAAGCTCTAATCCTACCCAAGCTTATAAATAAGCTGTACTAAACAACCCAATGAGCCATCCATTTTTGCTCATTCATCCTTTAGCTATCAAACAGTAACTTTTTTTTCCTTCTTTTAAATTCTTCTTAAATTTTTGTATAAAGGTTGAAAACAGATTATAAAAGGCTTATATTAAGAGCTTATAAGGTTTTTAAAGAGACACAAGTAGCTTAGAACATAATATTAAACACAAACTGAATTTTCATTAATCTTTAAAAATACAAGTACATGGAAGTTGGACTACAAAAAAAAAACTTAAAAAGTGAACTCAAAGAAAATTACACTAAAAAAACTACTATGGCAACATGGCTTACAAAAGCTTATATAGGAAAATAAGATAGGGTCTTGCACTCTTGTCTTCTCTCCTTGTGTGCTTCTTTTAAGACACAAAACAGCCTTGTGTGCTTGTTGTGAGTGTGTAAACACAAAGTTAATCCTGGCCCTTGGTTATGCTTGGTGCCCACTCAAAATTATCTCAACCTTTGATCGTTCTTGGCCAATAAGGATGTCAAGGATCGCCAAGCTGGATGATAGCCCATGTGGGGGGTGGGGTAAGAGGTGGTGATGGTTTTGGAGTGATATGGGGAGGTCAACGAGGTTGAGAGGGACAGGAGGTGGGGTATTGGAGTTTGGCAGGAAATAGTTGTGGAAGATGTACAGTAATTCAAAACGGGGGTGTGGGTTTGGGGTGTTGTCATAATTGGTCCCTCATGGATATAGTTGTTATTGCAATACACGTCCTTGTGGTTGTAAATGTTTGGGGTTTTGACAGAAAACACCCCTGAAAGTTATATAAGTTATTTCACCACAAGTCCTTGTGGTGTATAACTTTCTAGGGTTGGCAGGAATAGCCCATGTGGTATATCTTTGATGTATTGGCAGATTGGGCCCTTGCAAGTATTTTCTTCTTTTCCTTCATTAAATAAGTTAGGGACTTGGCAATTTTGGCCCCTAAACTTATTTTTCTTCACTTTTTGACTTTGGATTTGTCGGGGTTGACTTTGGTTGACTTTTTCACACTTGGGCTTTGTCTTGACTTTGTCTTTTCCACGCTTTTCCATTCCGTGTCCGGTTTTGTCGTTTTGGCTTTGTTTTTCGTCCTTTTCTTAGATATCTGTTCCTGCACAACACAATTAGCAAAACAAGCATATTTTTGGCATTTTAAGTCCGTTTTTGGTTATTTTAACTTGTTTTTAAAGGTAAAAGGTGTGTGTAATTAAACACATACCAAAATCCCCCATACTAAGGTATTGCCGTGTCCTCACGCAATGCTATGAAGTAAGCATTTAGAAAACTAAGAATCTCAATCACCCTCGACTAATAACCTCGAAAAGTAGCTAAGTGTTCATCAAGGGAGTTAAAGACTCAGAAGTTTTGAAAATCCCCGTTGCAGTCTGTCGACCCCACCGATTATCCTACTATTCGACTTTGAACACCCGCCCTATGCTGTTGAAACACCTACGTCATTTCGTCACGTCTCAACTTTTCTTACTTCTCGTAACTTCTAGAAACATGCCGATTAATTCGCACACAACTTTAACCCATCACCTCATAACATTCTATTTCTTTTTGGAAAAACGACTTTTGAAATTCGACTTATTTTAATTCGTTTACTCTGTTCGAATATGAAGAAAATACCGACAACGAGACAAGGAATGAGTTCCACAAGGATCGAGCGTATTGTAACCCGATGAATTGATAATGCCATTAAAGTTGTTGTCTATGAGGCAAAAATCCGCGTGGCTCACGACTAAATGTATCAGGTCGTACGTTAGGAAACCGAGATGACAAGGAATGCCAACAACAAGATAAATGACAAAAGGTCGTAAGAGCTTACATTGCTAGACCAGATAACAAAAATGGATATGTAGGAAAGTTACCCTACTATAACAAACGTAAGTTGCGCCACACTGGGCCATGCACAGTGGAGTGCAATAACTATAAGAGAGTTGGCCATATGAGTAGAGATTGTAGGACACCTGTTTCGATAACAACATAGAGGCCGCAATGGCAAATTAGAAACCCGAGGTACCTATTAGGAGTGTGGAAAGCCAAGACATTACAATATAGTAATTGTCCAGAGCTGAACCGTGTGAACCGGAATTGGAAGGTAAAAACCCGCGAGAACTCTAACGCTATCAAAGATCATGCCGATGCTTAAGGAGAGATTTTCCTACCTTGTCTAGTGAAACCTAAGTAGACTTGGACTGTATTCCCTAAGAAAATTGCACTAGTACTTCATTGTGAATTTCGTGTATTGTGTGGATGTTTTTAAACCATCTGTTCAGTTTGCGTTATGACGATTCGGTCAGTTACACCTAAAATTTCTATTGCCTTATGTAAGGTACTCCTCAAATCTATTACCGTCTTGCAACCCATTTCACTATTATTTTATAAACCGCTTTACTGTTATAAACCAATTGGATGTTATCCTATAAACTATTTTAGTGTCGTTATAAACTAATTGGATGTTATCCTATGAACTATTTTAGTGTCGTCTTATAAACATAGTAGTTGTCGCGTTATAAGCTATTTTACCGCCAGTTTACAAACCGTTTAGCTAATAGCTTCTTGTTTATTTCAACACCTTATAAACCATTTCTGTCATGTTCTCATAAATTTTCTACTATCACATCATAAACTATTATCGTAATTATTTTACAAACGAACTTGTTTTCATCCTTTAGCCTATTTTGTCGCCGTTTATAAACTCTTTTGCCATAATTTGAAAAAAATGATTTCACTAACACCTTTAAAACTATTTTGATATCATTCTATAAACCATTTTTGTAGGAATCTTATAAACTACTTCATTAACATCAACTGTTTCACTGGCATTTTATAAACTGTCCTAGTGCCGTCTCATAACTACTTTCACAGTCACTTTACAAACTAACTTGTCTTTATCTTTTAACTTATTTTTTCGTCGTTTATAAACTCTTTTGCCATTATTTTATAAACCATTTTACTAGAATAAACTATTTGGGTGTTGTCGTATGAACCACACTAGAGTCGTCTTATAAACAGAAATACTGTCGTTTATAAATTACTTTTCGTCAGTCTACAAATCGTTTTACTAAACAACTTATTAATCACTTTACTGTCGTCCTATAAACCATTTTGCCATTATCTCATAAATTATTCTACTATCATCTCATAAACTAGTTTTGCAATCATTTTTAACAAACTAAATCGTTTTTCATCTTTTAACCTATTTCATCGTCGTTTATAAGCTCTTTTGCCATAATTTTATAAACCATTTAGTTAACACCTTATAAACTATCTCGATATCATCCTACAAACCACATTGTCAACATCTTATAATTATCCTACTATTACCTTATAGCTTATCTGGCTATCATTTACTGAACTAATTTGTTTCTATCTTATAACCTATTTTGCAGTTATTTATAAACTCTTTTGCTACCCTATTTAAAACTACTTGTAGTCATCTTACAAGCCATTTCGTTGTCACCTCATAAACTATTTCGTTGTCATTTATAAACTATTTCGCTGTCAATTTACGAACTATGTCGTTGTCATCTTATGAACTACTTCGTGTCTTTTATAAACCATTACGTTGCCACTTTATAAACTATTGGGTTATTAGCTCGTAAACTATTTGTTACCATATTATAAACCCCTTACTGTTACATTATATACCGTCATGTAATCTTCTCGTAAACTATTGTACTATCATATCATAAAATATTTTCTGATATTTTACAAAATATCTTGTGTCGCTATATAAACTACCTTATTTTCATTATTACAAACTGTTTTACTACCTTATAAACTATATCGTTCATACCATATAAGATTTTTAAACGTAACACTAGTTTGACGAAATAAGCATATTATCGTTAGTTTCTAAATTATGCATAGCCTGATCACCTATGTATAATTCAAGAAGGACCATGTTATGCTGGGAGTAGTCACCATAATTTTTTTTCCAATTTACCCATACTTTTCATCTCTATTTTCTTTCCTTTCTCTACATTATCACCAGGATTATATTGTACTCGTGTTTTATTAATATTTTGCGTGCGTATTCGTGAGTCGTGTTGGTCATGTGTACTCGTGTTTGTAAGCGCCAAAACTAAGTAACCCTATCACATAGAGACAAAACCTCTTATAATATGCTCAATATCCGAAAGAACACGAGAAGGAAGAATAAACATCGAAGCCCAATAAATATGCATAGAACTAAGAACCGAGCAAATAAGTTGTAACCTGCCCGCAACTGAAAGAAATTTGTTCTTTCAATCATCCACACGAGCTTGGACCTTTTCAATAAGCTCCTTGCAATCTCTAAAAACAAGCCGAGACGTAACCAAAGGCACTCCTAAATACTTTACTGGAAGGTAGCCCTCCTCAAATGTAAGAATTTAAAGAATAGCAACTTTTAGTAAAATTGATAACATTACAAAAATAAGCTTTACTCTTTGGAAGACTCGAAACCAGCCCCGACGCCTCTTTAAACTCAACTAGAGACTCCTAAATAACCCTAACTGAATCCGTATCCCCATGAGAAAAAAGAAGCATATCGTCCGCGAAACAAAGATTAATTAGCTCTATTCTAGAACAATATCTATGGTACGTGAACGAATTAGCATTTCTCACACCACGTTGAAGCATAAGAGTAAGAATTTCCATTACAAGAGTAAACAAGTATGGAGATTAAACCGGATCACCTGGCCTAAGACCGCATTTGCCCTTAAGAACCCCATGAAGAGAATCCATTAATACACACCGAAAGAGTAGTAATTAAACACACTCATCCATATATCCAACAATCAAACGATAAATCAAAACCAAAACCCGCAAGAATATTCTTAAAAAAGCCCCAATCAACCGTATCGTACGTTTTTTGAATATCAACTTTAAAAGCACATCTAGGCGGACCACGATCAAGATGATAATTATGCATAAGCTCCTGAGTTAAGAGAATATTATCTGCTATACTTCTACCCGGAACAAACGCCGACTGATTTGGGCTAACAAGAACCTTTAAAGACTCCTTAATACGATTAACAAGAACCTTTAAAGACTCCTTAATACGATTAACAAGAACCTTTAAAGAACCTTTAAAAGCATTTTGTTACCGTCTTATAAACTGTTACGTCGTCACCCTATAAACTATTTTGCTATCATTAATAAAAGACGTTCCACTAGCGTCTTCCAAACCATTTTGCTATTATCTTATAAACCATTCCGCTAGTATTTTATATAAACTGTTTTCCTGTCATCCTATAAACCATTTTGCAGAACTATAACCTACTCATTTAACACAAGTTGTTTTCACATCACCGACGTTTTATAAACTGTTCTAGTGCCATCTCATAACTACTTTCACAATCACTTTACAAACTAACTTGTCTTTATCTTTTAACCTATTTTGTCGTCGTTCATAGACTCTTTTGCCATTATTTTATATATTACCATTTCGCTAACTTACCATTTAACCTATTTTGATACATTATATAAAAACCGTTTTGTCAATCTCATAATAATTATCCCCACTATTACCTTGTAACTTTTTGGCTATACTCATTTAATGAACTAATTTGGTTCCATCTTATAACCTATTTTGTAGTTATTTATAAACTCTTTTGCTACCCTATTTAAAACTACTTGTAGTCATCTTACAAGTCAATTCGTTGTCACCTCATGAACTATTTCGTTGTCGTTTATAAACTATTTTGCTCGCTGTCAATTTATAAACTATGTCCTTTGTCGTCATAAGAACTACTTCGTGCCTTTTATAAAACTAATTACGTTGCCACTTTATAAACTATTGGGTTGTCAACTCATAAACATTTCGATGCCATATTATGAAACCCCTTTACTATTACGTTTAAACCGTCAAGTGACTTCTCGTAAACTATATTTGTATCACCTCTGAGCTATTTTACGCTATTTTACAAAATTCTTTTGCGCTATATACAACTATCTTGCTTTTTTTTTTTTACGCACAGTTTCGCTATCTTAAAAACCATCTTGTGTATACCATAAACTTTTAGAAACACAACCTAGTATTGAACGAAATACTACATCGATAGTTCCTAAATTTATGCATAATAGCCTGATCACCTATGATAATTCAAGAAGGACCAAAGCTATGCTGGGAGTAGTCACCATAAAAATTTTGTCAATTTACCCTTAATTTCCATTTGTATTTTCTTTCTTTTCTCTACATTGTCTCGTGTTTTATTTATATTCTGCGTGCGTAATCGTGGGTCGTGTTGGTCATGTGTACTCGTGTTTGTAAGCGCCAAAACTAAGTAGATAATTCTCAACCTTATCAAAAGGACGATCCTCACCCTTAGAGTCGAGAGACCGAATCACGCTTCCCTATTTAGTCACGATAAATATGAATGTAAGAACTTAAACGTAAACTGTACTTTACCTTCAATTTGGATGATAACCAGAAGACTAGAGATTTTCCTTTAATATATTTACTCTTTTCATGAGTTAGAATCACGAAATTATGAGATTCTCTACCGACAAAAACTTCCTATAGACCTAAAGTAAAGCAGATGGACAACAATTTATTGCAAGAACATGGAACCAAGTTGATAGAAGCCTACCCCCGCTAAGATTTTTCCTTTAGAGACATCGTCCCATCCTACAGTAGACACTAAGGTACCTAATTGAGTTTAGCGCGTATGGAAAGATTATAGAAGTTGATACCAACATTTGAGGTTGTGTACTGAATATTCTGAATCATCTATTCAAAATAGACTCAATGCCCGTAGGACTTGGTAGTTCAACATTATCATCGGTATAGATTGGTTGACAAAGTACCACGCTATGAGAAATTGTGATTAAAGATCGTTCGTATCCCCTTAGGTGATGAAACCTTAACGATTCGAAGCAATAGGAGTAATGGATATGCACTGATTATTTGCTATAAGCTAGAGTTTTTTGATAGGATTGGTACGTTGGAGCGGGATAACTTGAGACTCAGAGGCATGTTATGTGTTGAGAGAAAGAGAGTTTACCGTCTCCGGTGTAGTATGCAATATACTCAAAATGATTTGTAAGACCAAGTTCCTCACTCTAGGGAACTCCGATATTGTTCGTCAAAGAGAATGATGGATCCTTCAGGATATACACCGACGGTCGAGAATTGAACAAGCTAACCGTGAAGAACTGTTACCAGTTACCTAGTATAGATGATCTTTTCGATCAACTACAAGGAATTAGTGTTTATCGAAAATCGACGTAGGGACTAGTGACCACTAATTAGAGTTCGAGAAAAGGATATTCTAAGACCGCATTTAGGTCCCGTTATGAACAATTCAAGTTTCAGGTCATGCCATTTGGGTTGATCAACACACCAGAGGAATTTATGAATCTTATGAATCGGGTGTACAAATCATACTTAGATAAGTTCGTGATAGTATTAATCGATGATATCTATATTTGCTCAAGCAAAAATAAGGAGTACGAGGAACACCTTAGGCTTATTTTGAAATTTCTTAAGAATAAGGAATTATACGCCAAATTCTCTAAGTGTACATTCTGGCTCCCGAAAGTGCAAATTATCCACCACGTTGTTGATAGATAAGGCATTCACGTCGATACCACTAAGATTGAGTTAATCAAGGATTAGACAACGCCTACGACCCCAACGAAGATATGAAAACTCTTAGGTCTTTCCGGTTATTACCGACTATTTATTAAAAGTTTCTCTAGGATATGGAAACTCCTAACCAAACTGACTCAGAAAAATGTAAAATATGAATGGGAAGAAAAAGAAGAGGAAGCCTTTTAACTGTGATGTAGAAACTTTGTTGTGCACCGATTTTAGCATTTCCTGACAGAATAGAAAACTTTGTGACTTATAACGCCTCACATAATGGATTTGGTACTATAATGATGCAGAAGGAGAAGGTGATTAGCAAACGACTCTCGCGACTGAAAGTTTCATGAAAGAACTACACGACACACTACCTAGAATACCAGAAGCAATAGTGTTATCCTCAAGATTTAGGAACACTACCAGTATGGCATGAAGCGCACCACGTTTACAAACCATAAGAGATTACAGCACATTCTAGATCAAAATGAATTGAACATGAGACTACGTAGATTGTTAAGATTGCTTGGTGATTCGATTGTAAGATTTGATATCACCCTAGAAAAGCAAGCGTTGCGGCAGACGCTCTAAGCAGAAATGAACGAGCTAAGCCTCTCAGGGTGAGATCCTTAGCGATGACCATTAATTTAAACCTACTGCCATAGATTCATGAGAACGAGTAGAAGCTCTCAAGAAAGAGAACGTTAAAGATGAAAAAACCTTTTATGGTATGAACAGGAGTTTCGAGAATCTACTTGAAGGAACTCTCTGCATTAGGAGCAGAGTGGGTTTACCAAGCGTCACAAACTAAGGAGAATTGATCAACATGAGTTACACAAACTAACCAATTTCATCCACTGTGGATTCGAATAAGAATCTATCAAAATCTTAAAGCAGATTTAAACAAATGCCCGTTATAGAAGAATGCATCACCACCTAATGTCATCAAGTTTCTTGATGTGTTTAAAGAAGAGACCGATTACCAAAAGCCATCCGGTTTACTAGTACATAAAAACACAACTCCATTAGAAATTTGGGAAAATGTTGCCCATAGATTTCATCACAAGACTACCAGAGAAAACAAGTAGTACGACACTATTTGGGTAATAGTGATCATCAAGAACAGAATTATGCCGACGTGAGACGTAAACCTTTAGAATTTCAAATTGGAGATAAGGTCATGTTGAAGGTATCTCTGTGGAAAGGAGTGATACATTTTAGCAAACGGGTGTAAATTTGAACCCTATAAATAATCTGACCCTAATTAAAAGATACACATGACGAATTTGGGAACCGTCGCCTATCGACTTGAACTCCCAGACCAACTGGACTGAGTTCACAGTACTTTTCACATCTCTAACTTGAAGAAACTCATGTCCAACGAAACACTTACCATACCGTTGAATGAAATCCAAATCGACGACACACTCCACTCCATTGGAGAACCTGTCGAAATCATAGACCTTGAGGTCAAGCGTCTGAAGCGGAGCCGCATTCCAATTGTCAACGTACAGTGGAGCTCTAGGATAGGTCCTGAGTATACGTAGGAACGTGAAGACCGAATGTAAAAGAAGTACCCTCATCTTTTCCCAATTTCTGCGCCCGGGGCAGAAACTACGTCGTAGCTTTGAGGAAAAAACTCTTTTAACGGGGAAAGGATGTGACACCCCGAGAATTTCCGTTCAATAATTTAGCCGTTATCGGTCGCTAATTTGAATTTTTAAAAGTTTCGTTTAACTTTTACGTTTAACCGGGAAGTTTTCTTGCTTTTATCTGAGAATCGTCTCCGGGAGCGAACCGGGACACCTAACGTTGTAGTATTTTGACAATAGCCACGTTTTTATATTTTAAAGTAACATTTAAAATTTAATAATTTTCGGAGATACCGTTATTTGTTTCGTTACTTACGTGAATCGTGATTTATTTAACATATGAGCATATGCATGGAGGACATGAAAATTAAATCAAAAATGAAGCACTAATATCCTAGAAAGATGGAGACCATTTGGTCCTCCCCCCCTCCTTGCTTGTATGCGTCCAAACAAACATCCCATGTGAACCTAAGATGCCAATTTGAATTCAAAATCATTAAGACAAACTCCAACTCATATTTTGTCCTAGCTCATTTGTGATTGGGAGATTATTTTGGTCCCTTCTCCCCTCTTTAACCTATCCCACGACACACACACATACACACTCTTAGTGTGTGAAGTAATCTTGCACATATATACCATATTACATCTCATAGTTTCATTCATATTTCACACACACTTAACATTGAGTTTTCTTTTTCTCTATTGTTCTCCTAGCCCGCGAAAAACACACACACACATATACATCCATAAACTTTTTATATTTAATCAAAAACTCTTGAAGATTTGTTGAAGGTTTGATCATGTGTATCATTCGGGTATTAGTTAAACAACATTTGGGTTGCTTTAGTCTTATTCATCCTTCTAAAAACCTTCAATCTTTGTAAGTCTTCAAATCTTCTAATAACTTGTACTTGTATAATCATCTTGATGCATACATACTAGTTGTACAACTTATTTTCTGAAATAAAGATTTTAAAACTACATAAACCTTAAAAGGTTATGCTTATGGTTCGAAAATAATGATACTACACACTAAGAAAAATCATAGTTATGTGATCGTAGTTATTTTTGTACAATAAAAAATGGTTATTTTAATAACTTATTTTGTTCGGCTTATGTTAATAAGCTTTTGGAAAGCTTATTTTGAGCTTAATTGGCTTATTGTATGGTTTGGCCCAACTAGAAAAGGGAGGAGAAGTATTCGTTTAGTTTATTTTGTTTCGGCTTATATTTTGTTAGCTTATTTTGAAGGGACAAATGATAAACTTATTTCGGCTTAACAAATAAGCCCGAATATAACGTATTGGGCTTATAGCCGCGTCTCACAACCAAGGCCCAACACCATGAGCTTATTTTTTAAAGCATATAGGTTCGCTTATTGTAGCTTATTGATAACTTATTATTAAGTCGCGTGTTTATTATTTAATATTTTGCTTATCGGACTATATAGATAAGTAAAACTACATTTTTAGACTTAACGGGCCAAGGCCCAACATAAATACAATACACCAAGGCGTAAAGGTACGGTGTAGCTTATTGAATAAGTTCATGAATAGCTTATTTAATAGTGAACGACTTAGACGCTATAAACGTTAACCCTCATTAAACGTTGGACGTTGCAAATAATAAAAGATTTAATGATGTATAGTTTGTAATTATAAAAAGTGGATTGAAAGTGATTTGAAAATGGTTTTAAATAAAGTCTACGACTTTGGAAAAACTTGTAAACACGAACGGGTCATGCCGAAATTTTGTAAAAATTATATACTTAGGGTAAATTTTTAAAATATATTTTATAAAACTTTTCCGAAAACATATTATTTATAAATGATAAATAATATATATAGTTCACCGTATAAATAAATCAAAATACTTGTTTACGTTTTCTACTCACGTATTTAATTTAAAAACCGACAGTTAAGCGTGCTCGTGTGAGGGAAGCACTAGCATGGGTGACCTGTCGGGAAATGGATAAATTAAAGACAAAAACATAATTATCAAAAGGTTTTAAAATCCATATTAGGGATTTATGCTAAAGAGCCCAAACAATACAATAATATATATAAATAATAAATATAGTACTATATAAAATATATATATATATATATATATATATATATATATATATATATATATATATATAGTTTTATATATTTAATATTACTATATACCAACAACCATATAACGATCACTAACGTTTTATTAACAAAGTATTTTTATGTAAACTTTAATGCATCATCCGCATTTTTCCATCATTCTGATTCTAAGACGAAACATATATTCTCTTAGGTTACATTCATGTACCGTCATTCGTTTTCTCGTGATCATATTTCTAGACGTTTACTCTATCACTTCACCAACTCTAGGTGAGTTCACAGCCTCACTCTTTACTCGTATATGAATTACATGTTTATAACTTGGGTAGTGAAACATTGCTATGATTTAAACTAGGGGGGGGGACACAATAACTATACGTGAGATTTCAATGTTTACTTGTTGCCTAATGAATCGTTAGTCCACTATAGCCCGAATCATCATGAACCTTTAATTACTGTAACCGATCCATTGTTAAGTGAGTGCAGTGAAGAATAAAATAGAAATCTATTTGGGACTAATTAACCTAATCCGGGTAAGAAGCACGTTACTAGTTCGAGTTTGCCAAAACCTAACGAATATGTACATGTCCGAAACTAGTTAGGTGTCTTGGTCCGGTATCACACAGGCCTGAAGGGCAAGCCGAATAAAGCCCTAAACATTGTTAGTCTTTCAATAATAGCTCGTTGTCATGAATCATAGCGCAACTTTAATACCTTTATAAGTGAACGTTGTATCTGTAAAACATCGCATGACTTTTTGATAAACGTGTGGTCCACACACTAATTACATTTGAAATAAACCTATGAAATCACCAACTTTATTTTTACTTTAAAATCCATGTTATTCATGGTACTGTAAGCTTGACTTCTCTAATGTTCAATTGGATTCCTACGTGCAATATGAAGTCATCAATCAAGACTTGATTATCATTCCATAACATCGTATCTTTTGAAAACTTAATTACTGCAACCAACAACGTATTTTAAATTTCTTTCAAATCTTTAAGACTTAATCATTTTTAATAAATACACAACGAGTTAATGATTATCAAACGTCCATAGTGGTACTATTTTATTTCATTGTACTTTTGTGTGATGTATATTATGACGTCACGCCCCCAAACACGTATTCCGTCCAGGCCCCATTTGGGGGTGTGACATGAATGATCCATGTTTGTAAAAATTTTGTAGAACCGTAGAGGGGGGAGGGGTGAATACGGTTTTCTTGACTTCTTTGAAGTTTATAAAACTTCAAGTCTCGTAAGAACCGAGTGGTGTGATGATCTACTTAGCAAAGAGACAATAAGTAGATGGAGATAGATAGATAGAGAGATAGATAGATAGATAGATAGATAGATAGATAGATAGAGAGAGAGAGAGATAGAGAGAGAGAGAGACCACGATATATACTGGTTTAAGAAGGAGGGTTTAGTCCTTTCGTACGTCCAGTTGCGAATCCACAAAACCTATACTATTCTAGTATAATCCTTATTGTAGACTATAAACCGTATTACAATTTAACTTCATCGATATGCATAAAAGATCGGCGCTCACAAAGAAGAGTTACTACCTATGATATTTCGCCCTCGGAATCCACTCCTAAGAACCCGTGATTCGACTTATCTTATAACCACAAAGACTTCCCCTTGGAAGCTTACCAAACCTCAACTAGATCCCTAATGATCAGGCTTGATCCCTCGGATACAAGACTTCCCTTATAACTCGATTGATTGAATGATAGATAGATGAATCAAGTCCCAACATAACCTAGAGACTCGATTCTAAAGAAAGGGTATGAGAAAGAACACCCTCAACAAAACACCACATTATGTATTAGGTACTTGTGTGGCTCTCTTTGCGAAAAGTGTTAACTACAATAGAATGATGAACATGAGAAGTGTTGGAACACTTAGAATGTTAGACTAGAGGATATGAGAAGAGAAAAGAGGGAAAGAATATTTGCAAGAGTGAGGAAAACAAAGCTAAGAGGGGGTATTTAAATAGGCAAAAATACAGAAAATAGTTGAACACAAGCCGATACTCATGAGGCAGATGTCGTTAGGCCTAGATTTGTATAATTCGCAAGTCACATCGCACTCAGTATGACCATAACATATTGTTTATGGGTCTTTGGCTTTTAACTACACCGCCTTTTCTTGTTAGGAACCCATTAGTATAGAGTAGGTGTGTAACGGGGGGGGGGGGGGGGGGTCAATGCATTACTGTATTACTCAAGGTCGACTAAGCTCAAATAAGGCATTTGAGAAAAAGCGAGTTGGTAAGATACTTTGGCATCAGTACAGCCTTGAGTATAAGAATGATTGAAAGGTCATAACGTGAAGTACAATTGGGGGTTTAACAAGAGCGGGTAGTTAAAAAGCCAAAAACCCAAAAAAATTGTTTCGTGTCTCTGGTGCGCTGGCCATGCGCTGACATACGGCCAACGCGCCACTTGCGAAATCATTTTACCCACTTTTTTGTTTTTGGCCTATAAATACCCCCTCTTATCCTTTGTATTCCTCACCTCTTGCAAATATTCTTTCCTCTCTTTTCTCTTCTCATATCCTCTAAGTCTAACATCTAAGTGTTCCAAACTTCTCATTTCATCATTCTATTGAAGTGAACACATCTTCGCAAGAGAGCCACACAAGTACCTAATCCTTACTTGTGTGTTTTGTTGAGGGTGTTCTTTCTCATACCCTTTCTTTAGAATCGAGTCTCTAGGTTATGTTGGGACTTGATTCATCTATCTATCATTCAATCAATCGAGTTATAAGGGAAGTCTTGTATCCGAGGGATCAACCTGATCATTAGGGATCTAGTTGAGGTTTGGTAAGCTTCCAAGGGGAAGTCTTTGTGGTTATAGGATAAGTCGAATCACGGGTTCTTATGGGTGGATTCTGAGGGCGGAATAACGTATGTAGTAACTCTTCTTTATGAGCGTCGATCTTTTATGCATATCGATGGAGTTATATTGTAATACGGTTTGTAGTCCACCATAAGGATTATACTAGAATATAAAGGTTTTCGTGATTCGAACTAGCGTACAAAGGACTAAACCCCCCTTCCTGAACCAGTATATATCGTGGTCTCTCTCTCTCTCTCTCTCTCTCTCTCTCTCTATCTATCTATATCTCTCTATCTATCTATCTATCTCTATATCTATCTATCTCCATCTACTTGTTGTTTCTTTGCTAAGTAGATCATCACACCACTCGGTTCTTACAAGACTTGAAGTTTTATAAACTTCAAAGAAGTTAAGAAAATCATATTTACCCCCCCCCCCCCTTACGGTTCTACAAATTTTTTACAAACATGGATCATTCATGTCACACCCCCAAATGGGGCCTGGACGGAATACGTGTTTGGGGGCGTGACGTCATAATATACATCACACAAAGTACAAAGAACGTACCACTAATGGACGTTTTGAAAATCATAACTCGTTGTATTTATTAAAAATGGATAAGTCTTACAAGATTTGAAATGAAATTTAAAACGTTGTGGAAGAGTAATTAAGTTTTCAAAAGACAACGAGTATGAATGATAATAAAGTCTTGAAAGATGATATCATATTGCACGTAGACTCTACATAGAACATTAGAGAAGTCCAAAGCTAAGTACCTGAAAAACATGCTTAAAAGGTCAACATAAAGTTGGTGAATTCATAGGTTTATTTCAAATGTAATTAGTGTGGACCACAAGTTTATCAACATGTATGCGACAGTTATAACAGATACAACTTCACATAAAAAGGTATTTACGTTGCGCTAAGCTCATGACACCGAAGCTAATACTGAAAGATAGCATGTATAGGGCTATATAAGGCTTGCCCTTCAGGTGTCCCGATCCAAAGGACCACCTTAACATTTCGACATGACATATATCTGTTAGTTCTTGGCAAACTCGAACTAGTAAGTGCTTCTTACCCGGATAGGGATAATTAGTCCCAATAGATCTATTTATTCACTCGCGCTCACTTAACCAAAGGACGGTTACAGTAATTAACGGTTCATGATGATTCGGGCAATAGTGGTCTAACGCTACTTAGGCAACACGTAAACAGGGAAATCTCACGTATAGTACTTGTGTCCAGTTTAAAAATCAAGCAATGTTTTTCACCCCAAGTATAAAACATTTATTCAAAACGTGTAAAAGAGTGGGGCTATGAACTCACCTCGAGTTGGTAAAATGAAAAAGTAAACGTCTATGAATATGATCACACGGAAACGAGCGACGGTACACGAATGCGACCTAAGATAATATATGTTTCGACTTAGAATCGGAATGATGGAAAATGCGGATGAATGCATCAAATGTTTACAAAAATACATGTTAAAAAACTTAGTGATCGTAATGTGGTTGTTGAATATAAGTAATATTAAATTAAATACAACTATATATTTTATATTTAAATTATTAACTATATATATATATAAATATATATAAATATATATATATATATATTATATATATATCAATATTATATAATATATATATATATTGAATTGTAGGCTCATTATCCATAAACCCAAATATTGATTTAAAACCTTTTGATAATTATGTTTTTGTCTTTAATTTATCCATTTCCCGACAGGTCACCCATGCTAGTGCTTCCCTCACACGAGCACGCTTAACTGTCGGTTTTTAAATTAAATACGTAAACAAGTATTTTGATTTATTTATACGGTGAACTATATATATTATTTATCATTTATAAATAATATGTTTTTCGAAAAAGTTTTATAAAATATATTTTCAAAATTTTATAAGTATATAATTTTTACAAAATTTCGGCATGACCCGTTCGTGTTTACACGTTTTCCAAAGTCACAGACTTTATTTAAAACTATTTTCAAATCACTTTCAATCCACTTTTTATAATTACAAACTATACATCATCAAATCTCTTATTATTCGCAACGTCCAACGTTTAAAATGAGTTAAACGTATAGCGTCTAAGTCGTTCACTATTAAATAAGCTATTCATGAACTTATTCAATAAGCTACACCGTACCTTTACGCCTTGGTGTATTGTATTTATGTTGGGCCTTGGCCCGTTAAGTCCAAAAATGTAGTTTTACTTATCCATATAGTCCGATAAGCAAAACATTAAATAATAAACACGCGACTTAATAATAAGTTATCAATAAGCTCACAATAAGCCGAACCACATAAGCTTAAAAATAAGCTCATGGTGTTGGGCCTTGGTTGTGGGACGCGGCTATAAGCCCAATAAGCTATATTTGGGCTTATTTATTAAGCCGAAATAAGTTTACCATTTGTCCCTTCAAAATAAGCTAGAAAATAAGCTAACAAAATATAAGCCGAAACAAAATAAACTAAACGAATACTTCTCATCCCTTTTCTAGTTGGTCCGAACCATACATTAAGCCCATTAAGCTCAAAATAATCAAAATAAGCTTTCCAAAAGCTTATTAACATAAGCCGAACAAAATAAGCTATAACATACCATTTTTATTGAACAAAAATAACTACGATCACAAAACTATGATTTTCTTATATTTAGTATCATTATTTTCGAACCATAAGCATAACCTTTTAAGGTTTATGTAGTTTTAAAATCTTTATTTCAGAAAATAAGTTGTACAACTAGTATGTATGCATCAAGATGATTATAAAAGTACAAGTTATTAGAGGATTTGAAGACTTACAAAGATTGAAGGTTTTTAGAAGGATGAATAAGACTAAAGCAACCCAAATGTTGTTTAACTAATACCCGAATGATACAAATGATCAAACATTCAACAAATCTTCAAGAGTTTTTGATTAAATATGAAAAGTTAATGGATTTATATACGTGTGTGTGTTTTTCGTGGGCTAGGAGAACAATAGAGAAAAAGAAAACTCAATGTTAAGTGTGTGTGAAATATGAATGAAACTATGAGATGTAATATGGTATATATGTGCAAGATTACTTCACACACTAAGAGTGTGTATGTGTGTGTGCCATGGGATAGGACAAAGAGAGGAGAGGGGACCAAAATGATATCCCAATCACAAATGAGCTAGGACAAAATATGAGTTGGAGTTTGTCTTATTGATTTTGAATTTAAATTGGCATCTTAGGTTCACATGGGATGTTTGTTTGGACGCATACAAGCAAGGAGGGGGGGAGGACCAAATGGTCTCCATCTTTCTAGGATACTAGTGCTTCATTTATTATAATTTCTAAGTCTCCATGTTAATTGCTCATATTTTAAATAAATCACGATTCACGTAAGTAACGAAATGAATAACGGTATCTCCGAAAATTATTAAATTTTAAATGTTACTTTAAAATATAAAAATGTGGCTATTGTCAAAATACTACAACGTTAGGTGTCCCGGTTCGCTCCCGGAGACGATTTCAGATAAAAGCAAGAAAACTTCCCGGTTATACGTAAAAGTTAAACGAAACTTTAAAAAATTTAAATTAGCGTCCAGTAACGGCTAAATTATTGAACGGAAATTCGCGGGGTGTCACATCCTTTCCCTGTAAAAAAAGCTGTGTCCTCAAAGCTACGACGTAGTTTCTGCCACGGGCGCAAAAATTAGGAAAAAATGAGGGTACTTCTTTTGCATTCGGTTTTCACGTTCCTACGTATACTCAAGACCTCTCCTAGAGCTCTAGCGTACCTTGACAATTGGAATGCGGCTCCGCTTCAGACGCTTGACCTCATGGTCCATGATTTTGACAGGTTCTTCAATGGGGTAGAGTGTGTCGTCGATTTGGATTTCATTCAGCAGTATGGCAAGTGTTTCGTTGGACATGCGTTTCTTTAAGTTAGAGATGTAAAAAGTACTGTGAACTCGGCCCAGTTGGTCTGGGAGTTCAAGTCGATAGGCGACGGTTCCCAAATTCGGCGAGAATCTTAAAAGGTCCAATATATCTAGGGTTCAACTTTCCCCGTTTGCTAAAATGTATCACTCCTTTCCAAGGCGATACCTTCAACATGGCCTTATCTCAAATTTGAAATTCTAAGGGTTTGCGTCTTACGTCGGCATAATTCTTTTCTTGATGATCACTATTACCCAAATAGTGTCATACTGCTTGTTTTCTCTGGTAGTCTTGTGATGAAATCCATGGCTACATTTTCCAATTTCTAATGAGGTATTTCTGATTATACCAGTAAACCGGATGGCTTCTTGTAATCGTTCCTCATCTTTATACACATCAAGCACTTGCTAACATAGGTGGTGATGCCCTCTTCCATAATGGGCCATCAGTGAAACTGCTTAAGATTATGATAGGTCTTATCCGATTCCACGGTGGATGAAATAGTTAGGTTTGTGTAACTCATGCTTTATAAATTCTCCTAAGTTTGTGACGCCTAGTAACCCACTCCTGCTCCTAATGCAGAGAGTTCCATCAAGACAATTCTCGAACTCTTTGTCCATACCATGAAGGTTCTTATCTTTAACGTTCTCTTTCTTGAGAGCTTCTACTCGTGCCTTATGAATCTATGGTAGTAGGTTTAAATTAATGGTCATCACTAAGGCTCTCACCTTGAGAGAGCTTAGCTCGTTCATTACTGCTTAGAGCGTCTGCCCGCAACACTTGCTTTTTCTAGGGTGATATCGAAATCTTCAATCGAATCACCAAGCAACTTTAACAATCTACGTGGTCTCATGTTCAATTCCTTTTGATCTAGAATGTGTTGTAATCTCTTATGGTTTGTAAACGTGGTGCGCTTCATGCCATACGGGTAGTGTTCCAAATCTAAGAGTAAACACTATTCTTCTAATTCTATGTCGTGTGACGTGTAGTTCTTCTCATAGAACTATCATTCGTCGAGAGGTCGTAAGCTATCACCTTCACCTTCTACACATTATAGTCCAAATCCATTATGCGTAGGTGTCATAAGTCAGAAGTTTTACCGTTCTGTAGGGAAATGCTAAAATCTGCACGACAAAGTTACTACATCACAGTTTAAAGGTTTCCCTCCATCTTTTTCTTCCCATTCGTATTCACATTTTTCTGATCAGTTTGGTTAGAGAGTTTTTCCATATCCTAGAGAAACTTTCGATAAATCGTACCATAATTACCAAAAAGACCTAATAATTTTCGTATCTTCGTTGGGTTGCAGGCATTTCTAATCCTTGATTGACTCAATCTTAGCGGTATCGACGTGAATGCCTTGACTATCAACAACGTGGTTGAGAATTTGCACTTTCGGGAGCCAAAATGTACACTTAGAGAATTTGGCGTACAATTCCTTATTCTTAAAAAATTTCAAGATAAGCCTAAGGTATTCCTCCTACTCCTTATTTATGCTTGAGCAAATAAAGATATCATCGATGAATACTATCACGAACTTAATCCAAGTATGTTTTACACGTTCATGAGATCCATGAATGCCCTCGGTTGTTGATCAAACCAAATGGCATGACCCAAAACTTGAATTGTTCATAACGGGTCCTAAATGCGGTCTTAGAATATCCTTTTCTCGAACTCTAATTGAGTGACACAATTCCCAAACGACGATTACGAGTAAACACTAAATCCTTGTAGTTGATCGAAAAGATCATCTATACTAGGTAACGGGTAACTGTCCTTCACGGTTAGCTTGTTCAATTCTCGGTAGTCGATGTATATCCTGAAGGATCCATCTTTCTTTTTGACGAACAATATCGGAGCTCCCAAGGGTGAGGGACTTGGTCTTACAAATCCTTTTGAGTATACGACATACTACGCCAGAGACGGTCAACTCTCTTTCTCTCAACACATAACATGCCTCCGAGCCTCAAGTTATCCCACTCTAACATACCAATCCTATCAAACAACTCTGCTTACTAGCTACTATCGATGCATATCCATCACTCCTATTGCTTCGGATCGTTAAGGTTTCATCACCTAAAGGTATACAAACAATCTTTTTATCACGAATGATCGTGGCGTGGTACCTTGTCAACCGGTTCATACAAATGATAACATTGAAACTACCAGGTTCTATGGGTATTAAGTCTATCTTAAATAGATGATTCAGAAAATTCAGTTCATAATCTTTGATGATGGTATCAATTCCTATGACCTTTCCGTCGGCTAACTCAACAAAGTACTTAGTGTCTACAGTAGATGGGACGATGTCACTTAAAGGGTAAATCTTAGCAGGGGTGAGGCTTCTATCATCTAGGTTCCATGTTCTTGCAATAATTGCGTCCATTGCTTTAACTTTAGGTCCATCAGAAGTTTCGTCGGTACGAGAATCTCATAATTTACGTGATTCTAACTCACAAAAAGGTAAGTATATTGAAGAAAATCTCCTATTTCTCCTGGTTATAAACCAGCTAGAGTGATAAGTCCGTTACGTTCTAAATTCT
>BQNB010116168.1:0-21415 GCA_026074375.1 Tanacetum coccineum
GATATATAAATGGATAAGTTGTAACAAACAAACATGTATATATAAGTTAAATACTATGAAGCGAATAGTAAGTTGAAAGCGGTGCTCCTTGATGAAGAGTGGATTATATAACTTGTTGATAATTTGCAATGCTTTATAAAAATGTTAAGGGAAACAAATCTACATATGTGGCGAAATGTTTATAGGAAATATAGGGTACTAATCAATAAAATAAGAATTTTATAGATGCTAATCAGGTTCCAAGTCTACACATGTAATGAATAACATAGATGGACCACATTTAGTTCATTAGTAGCTAAAAACATAGCCGTAGCACATGTTGAATAACACGCACATACCACATATCTTAATATTTCTCTAAAATAGTATATCTTTAATAAATAGAACCTCCTATTACGCGTTACTATAAATTCATATCAATAATATGGTTACCCACTATGAAAAATATATTTTGTATTTTTCAATGTCAACCCAAGTACCCGTTAACCCATACCAATAATTATATACATATACTATATTTGGGTTAAAACTACGTCGTTTTAACCATGCTTGCTACAGTAGCTACAGTAACCGGCCCATTTGACTTTTTTTTAAGTAGGCAACTTAAAAAAAAAATTGCTCGGCACAAAATAGAAATTTTTTATACAAAATTACTGATTTATTCAGATCAAAAATTATTCGCGCCATGAGGCCCAACACATAAGCTCATATAAAAAAAACTATTAAACATGAGACCGAAAAAATAAACCCGCACAAAATAAAAAATATAAAAAAATTGCTCAGCACAAAATAGGAAAAAAATATAGATTTATTCAGATCAAAAAATACCCACGACATGACGCCCAACACATAAGTCCATATAAAAAAAACTATTAAACATGAGACCGGAAAAATAAAGCCGCAAAAAAAAAAAAAATTAACGCCCCGCATCAACGCGCGGGCAATCATGCTTAAAAAAACACCCACATCTATGATAAAAGAAACACCGCATTGCAGCAACGCACGAGCGACTATGCTTGTTTATTCTTAAAATCATTCTTGAGGTAAAAAGAGAATGATAACGATGGTGATATTTGCTTAAAAGTATAATAAAAACTCGAAGAACCATCTATGAGACAACAAGGAGTTTGGTACAACATTTTTTTCTCACGATCTCTTCTTCTTTTATGATTTGACATAAGGATACGAGTAAATTTTCTTAAAAAACAAATAATATAAGGCTAAAAGATACTACTAGTAAGTGGATATACGAGTGAATGTTCACCAACTATCACTAAAAATGTCATTTTTGAACCCTCGAAACAAAAAGGGGTGAAATAACTCAGTGAGAAAGTGTGCTTAACAAAAAACAAGTTTTGCTACTCTGCATACATATAAGGATAATAGTGTTATTCGTACGTTTGTTGGTTTGAAATATGGTCTTACGTTAGTTCTTATGTCTATAAGTCTTGTTTTTTTTGAACGGCAAAGATGAAATATATATAAAAAGAGTCTAGCAAGACGCTAGAAACTTAAAGTACAATAGAGTCAACAAAAAGAATTACATAACATCAAAAAATGGTAAAATCCCGAGACTTTAACTGCGAGGGAATCAAAAGGGATGAAATTTTTTTTGACACGAAGGCCGACGGATCGGTTTTCACTTCGGCAAAAGAAAAACCCCCCATCCCGGAGGCCGAGCCACCGGTTTTCACTTCGGGATGGATTTTGATGAAACCCCAAACAAGTCCCGAGAGAAGGATGAAAAGAAGAACCATCCTCAAAACCGACGAAGATGCCAAACGAAAAAACCTTGGCGTACAGGTACGCCAACCCAGCGAACTTGAACGCCAGCTTCAGGAAAAAACCAAAAGCAGCTCTAACCATTGCCATTACGCGCGATCGAAAGGGGATACATAAGCCAGTCATTCCAAGATAACTTCATATGGTCCCTATTGTGAAGCCACAAAAATGAAGAGAAACGAACATTATCGAATAGATCACTTTTCCTCTATCTGAACGGTTTCTTGAATGTTGGATTTTTAGGACGCCTAATAGTTTAGTTAACATGGGCCATACATTACTTCTAAGACTCGACGGAGTAAGGAACAAACTCACCTTTCACCATGAGAGTCACTCTCAAAATGTTATTCCGGTGAGTACAAGTCGCGCGCGAGTTGGGTTGTGAAAGGTGAGTCACTCACCACAAGTGAGTGTGTAATATTCGGCCCTTTTTTTTTAACCGTTACAATTTTAAAAAAAAGCTTTTTTTTAAAAAAAAAACCCCACTTTTTTACCTATAAATACCCACTACTTCATCCATTTTTATACACAACTATTTATTCAAACATTTTCACACTTCACATTCTACATTTAATCAAAATGAATTCGTATACGTTTATGGGCCTAGATGATGTAGAAGAAGGAGAAGAAATTAGTAGCCGCAAGAAGTCTTTTATTAAACGAGTCATTGCGTATATTAAGACGAGACGACAAGCTACTCAAGTGTCGAGAAACAGCATAACCAGGAGATCGTGCTGGAGCTCATGAGCGTCTAGTCGCCGCCTATTTTACTGACAACCCGATGTACAATGAAAAACGTTTCCGGCAGACGTTTCGAATGGCTCGTCCACTTTTCAACCAGATAGTGAATGCAGTAACTGCTCACTCTGCATACTTTCAATGTAATCCCGATTGTGCTGGAAGGGAAGGCATTTCCCCGTTGATAAAGTGCAACGAGTTATGAGGTGGATCAAATCATCACAAGCGCATCAAAACCTTCGACACGATACGATTTGATCGAACACTTGGCTCAAAATGCTTAATTTTAGCTTTGTTTGTTTTGTACTTTGTTATGTATTTTTATTTTCGTATTGTACCTTTTTATGTAATGTTTTTAATGTATGAATAAAAGTTATTAATTACGTTTACGTTTTTATTAATTTCGTACGTTTACGTTAACGTTTTTAATTTATGAATGAAAGTAAATTAAATAAAAAAAAATGATGTGTAAGGTGAGTCTGGTATGAAATGCGAGTGTTAAAACGGTTGAAAGGTGAGTGGTAAAGTTGGAGAGAGAAAGCTGACGTGGCGCTGAGGTGGATGGTGAGTTATGTTTTATTACTCCATCCAGCCTAAGAGTTAATACACTTTATTTGCATCATCGACATTACATAATCATGTCTTTCGGGTGTACAAAGAAGTACTCCGTAGTAGTTTTAAATTTGGATTCCTCCCATACACCCAATAAGAATTTTAAGTTCTGCTCTGATTAGATGGTTTTGCTTGCTTGCCTAATTTCCGATAAAAGTATTACTTAAACTAGACACGCCTTTCGTTTTCCAGAGATGTGATTTACACGGAATGTTGCTATTAGACCTTGATAAATTCTACAGAGAAGTTGTAACTCATTCTAGATCAAGGCAAGAATGGTGTTAAGGTAAGTCACAAACATAACATCACCATGTTAACATAACATTCATATATATAAACATGTGACTAATTACCGTGTCTATTATAAATAGTTTGGAACTTGATCTCAAATGCTTGGGGAAATCAAAGGCTCGATAGGGTGG
The DNA here is from genome assembly GCA_026074375.1 of Tanacetum coccineum. Classification (NCBI taxonomy): domain Eukaryota; kingdom Viridiplantae; phylum Streptophyta; class Magnoliopsida; order Asterales; family Asteraceae; genus Tanacetum; species Tanacetum coccineum. Next base: position 3,555 of record BQNB010116168.1, read on the forward strand.
AGATGCTTGCAACTGTCGAACGCTTAAAACGGCGAGTTTGAAGCTCATTATTGATTCTTATAGGTTTCTCTGTATAGGTATGCAAGAAAACATTTTTTGTTTGAAATTTCACTAAATTCTAGAGGTGGCAAGGTCGGGTGGGTTGGTAAGGGATCAAAACAGGGTTGGTAAGGGATCAAGACAGGTTAGATTGACCCCAAACACTTTTTCAGTCTATTTTCAGAAAACTTTATAATGTATAACGTGTTAACTATGATTCCTTATCTGACCATTTTGACATGTTCCTTTTTTAGCAAATTTTTTATTTTATTTTACCCGTTTGATAAAACACAATCGAAATCGACCCATTCAGTAAATGGGTGGTCAAAATTTCGCATTTATTTAATTGCACTAGCTTTCTGGATTTCACATTTTGGATTTCCTTTTCGATTTTTATATCTTGGTTAGGCAAGATTGACTTTTTGGGTCTAGAACCATCTATTTTGAAGTTTATAACTGATGGATTCTGGAAAAAAGGAAAGTATTTGACAAACAGATAAATGTTAGTATTGTTGAAGTTCTTAAAAACTTCATATCAATTTGAATTCCGGAAAGTAGAAGGTCTAACTTTTAAAGTCATCTTTGACCTTATTTGGACATTTTTTGTTTGTAAATTTGCAGGTAAAAGTTCCTATCTCATCTGAAGATTTGTGATTGCATTTTGGCAGAGTTTTAGACTACGCGATTCACAAGCAAGAATACCTCTTTTACATTGAAAAGTTTTGGTGCGACAACTTTCATTTTTGTATTCATTTCACTTTAATCTCCACAAATACTTCCCATGTGTTTGAAGTCAAACAGTCAACAGATTCTTATTAGCACTTAAGAGTAAGAAAAATGTATGACAGTTCAGTTACCTTAAAAGGTCAGCTATGACAGGCTAATCATTCACTTTTCGTCAATGTTAGAAAAGTGGTTTTCTTTCATTGGATATAAGTGAGATTAATTAGAGATAAGTTTTTTAACCATTTGATATTAAAAGTATTGAGATCCTCTATCTTATGTTTACTCATGTTAAACCAATAAAATAAAAGTAGAGTTCTGGCCTAAATTATAAACCTACAAATAAACCTAACTAGACCAAACTTTTTAATTGGGACACTTGGCAATTTATTAACAAATCAACCAACATTTCATATTATTCCTAATTCACCCTTAATTAAATCCTTAAATTTTAGATTCAGTTTCTTTCTTCCATTAAACTATTACTCGTAGTTTTTTCATGATCTGCGAATACTTTATGGAAATCGAAACCACCCATATGAAAAACATGAAACAAAACACTTTCAATTGTCCCAAAACCCACGACCCAATTGGTTCTTTTTATGCATAAAATTATCACAACATCGGATTCTGTTTGTATACACATTTTTAAAGTGATTTTACACATATCATAACATATGTGTCACATATGAATTACGTTATACATTTGCATTCTACAATCTCCTCATCATCACTAAAAAAGATTAAATAACGTGTATCAGATTTTGATATTACAAAGGGGGTATTTTTTTCGAAGTAGGGTTTGGAAATTTAATGGTTTCAAAATATGAACAAAAGTTGGAATAAAGGGTTGCTTAAATGAGTGCATGCGTCAATCGTCATACGCTTTGGATGCTGGGAAGAAGAAATTGAGATCATGTGAGAGAAACAGAAATAAAAGTAATTAAATTATTTTATTATTTGAAAAGGGTAGATTGGGAATAACAATAATATCAATAGTTGGTTAACGGAAGTATAACATGTGTCACCACAATACAATTTGGTGTCTTCATAAGTCTACTAATTAGGTTCACTAATCATTTTTCTAAAAGAATGCGCAAAGCAATTCTTTTGGAGTTATGAGTTATCTATATTATTTATAAAGCATTAAATTGATTTTTCAACTCATACACATCTATACATAGTATACCATTTTTTAATACTTTTTAATGCAATATCTATACTATTTATAAAGCATTTTGACACAATACTTAAATGTGAAAAAGTGAAAACTTAATTTCTATTTTAGGAAGAGTTGAAATACTTATTGTGAAGAGTGAAAATGCATTGGTTGTAATCTTGAATTAGGAAACGTTGTATTGGCTGTAGCATTTGTATTGGCTCTAATATTGAATTAGGAAACCTTGACAACTTAAGTGACACCCAATCCAACTTCCCCCCCAATCCCCCAAACCTAGTCCAAGTTCAGACCCACAATTCTGTCACCTAATGCTAATTAAGGCAATACCAAAGGCCTACACAAAAAAGTGATATCAACCTACTCCCCCCAACACGTTGCTGACAAAATAAGACCCCCATCAATAGACACATGATTACAAGGCAGGCCCCTCTACAACTCTTAAAAGAAGTTATAATGATTTGAAGATTTGCCTATATAAACAACCACAAGTGGAATAGAAAAAAATGAAAATGAAGATCAAATAACCCTCAACTGCCGCCTCCACCATCTCCATTGAATAAACACGAAACTGGATCTGTCTTCGTCAACGTGATAGAATCCGTTGCAACAACAGGTATTATAGTCTTTATTGTTTTCGGTTGTGTGTTTGTTGGTCAGATCCAAAGACATTTGTTCGACATGTATGTTAATGTGTTATTTTGTGTAGCCTTTTTGTGCTGTTGTGGTCTCGACCTTTCGACATTTATTTTGAGTTTTCAAGGTTTTTTGAGACCGGGTCTATTGTATCATATGTTGTGGCTAGATCTAATTTTTTTTGTTTTGTTTACAGGCTGCTCTATCTTATAGCAACCACTAATTTGATGTGAGACTCAGGTAAAATTGTAAGGAGGTGGTTAAGAAATTTAAGCCATCCATCCTTTCCCACTATCTATCATCAAGGATCGCCAATCCTTCATTTCCAGCCACCACCTGAAATTGCTATTGTCACCGCCCTCGTCGCCCTCACTACACCATTGGTTTCATCTGGTCTTCCTATTTATTTTTTCTGGAATTATGTTCTCTTTGTTTATAATTTTTCTAGATCCACAGTTTGTTATTCAATGTAGGGTTTTGTTCTTCCTTTTTTATTCTTCATATTTTTGGGCCGTTTGTCATACTTATGTATGTTTCGTTTTTTTTCCTTTTTATATGTATTTGATAATTGATTTGTTTATGTTGTTTATTTAGTAACTTAACGTGTCGAGTAAAAGTATTCACATACATTTGCATTGGCCAAGTAAAAGTATTCACATAATCCTTACAGTAATGTAGTAGTAAAGTTGAATTAATATACAAATTGTAATTAATGTACGAATCGTATATGGAAATAAGAAGCTGCCAATGCAAAGTCTATATGTAGAACTGCCAATACAAATCCTATATGCAGTAATGATTTAAATTCTATATGTAGTAATGATTTAATAAACAATGAAACTTCCTACGCCACATTAAATTCTATGCTTTTTAAAATTAATACTTTTCAAAACATGAACGTAGTCTAAATTTATTAATGAAATGTGTAACAAAATTTTATTAATTACCATGGTAGTCTAAAAGGCTGTAAATTGACCAAGATTACCACGAAATTAACATAGTAATATTATTAAGAACAATAGAACTATTCTTCTAAGCTGTCACCCAAAAGTTATTGCAGGCAAATTTCAAGACCATCTTGATCATCTCAAATCATGAATACGCGAATGATTTTTGTTAATTATTATTGATATTCTAAGCTTTAACATCCGTAATGTTTTAGTTTTTTGTTTGATAACAAGTATTGTTGTACAATGTGCATAGCAAAACATTAACAAAAGTTAACTAACAGAACATACCATATATGGTTCATGGTTGCATGCATGCACTTGGTGGTGAACAAGCATACATATATGTTAAATGCACGTGATGTTGTTGCTCAAAAGGATTTGTTGGTAAATCCAAATGGGGGTGAATGTGTTGAGACTTGAGAGAATTGGTATATGCATCCCTTAATGCATGGCTGGTTGTTGCAATGACAGATGTGTGAACAAATACCTTGGTGTTGGCTGCAAGGTCCAATAGGAACCGTTCATAGTCTATGTAATTGTAATGTTCACTCAACTAATTCTAAATTCATCCTTAACGTGGTTTTAGTTGATATATTAATTTCATTATCTCGAGGTTTGTTTTCTTTACATTTAAATGCTTGTCTTATGTTATACTTTGTGCTTATAAACTTTTTTTAATACATAGTTGAACGTTACACGAAACACTTACCACAATATCTCATATCATTAATTATCGGTCGCTAGGAATTTCCGCCGCTATGCGCGGGTACTCGCCTAGTTACTTATAAAGCATTAAGGCATTTTTAAGCTTTTCAACTTAGACACATCTATACATAGTGTAAAACTTTTTTATCTGCATTAACACAATACACATTTGAAAATAAAAATATTTAATATATAATTAATACATAATTACTACACCCCATTACTTAAAATTACAATCATATATTTACACTGTACAACAATTAAAAGAATATATCTAAAAAAATGTACATATGATGTCTCTCTAAAATTATGGTGCATATATTTTTGAAAACCGGACGGACCAACGGGTTCAACAGGAAACCAGAGTCACCATCGGTTCGGCTAGCCAATAAAAGCCGCCCGAAGACGAACCGGAGATGACCCATCAGAACCGATAAAAACGGATGAGCCACGCCTCACAAAGATTAAATTCTTTTTATTTTTCAGGTTAATCGTCACATGTTACCTGCCGGTGTAACGCGCGAATACCCTACTATTTTCATCTAAATCGTATATGTAATTTTTTTGGCCTTTGCCATGCCGCCATGCTGCTTTTTATTTGTCGCTTGATTTGAGCCGTATTTGGGCCATGCTTCTTGTTTATGTATGTCTTGACTTGGGCCATCTACAGTGATTAAAGAGTAAAGACATTCACAATTTGGGTGCCATTGTCGTTTTTTTATCTTTTAATCTTTATCGCTGTGAACCAACTCGAGAGTCCACCCACATGGCCACATGTGTCTGAAAACTTACACACACGTGTCAAAAAACCTTTTATCTCGTGGTGAATATACAAGAAAAAATGGGTGAAAGTAAGTTTCTACTTGATGTAAATCATACACGTATTTTTAGGAACGGAATTAATATTATATCATATATAATGGGGGATTTTATCAAAACCAGCCCCCCTTGGCTGGTATGAAAATATGAGATTCAAATCATGTGTCAGACTTAAATTAATGTACCAAACATTTGATTTGAAGACTCTTTGATTCTATACCCACTAAAAACCGTGTACCAAACACGCCCTTAATCTTTATCGCTGTGAACCAACTCGAGAGTCCACCCACATGGCCACATGTGTCTGAAAACTTACACACACGTGTCAAAAAACCTTTTATCTCGTGGTGAATATACAAGAAAAAATGGGTGAAAGTAAGTTTCTACTTGATGTAAATCATACACGTATTTTTAGGAACGGAATTAATATTATTATCATATATAAGTGGATACATATTTTTTTTTAAACCGTAATACTAGAAACACATTTTGATAAATTGGTTGCATTTCAGATACATTTAGAAATAAAATTATATTTTTTTTCAAAAGCTAACACTACATGGTGTCCCTAGCTCCGTCCCTGAGTATCTCGCTCACTCTAATACGTGTACAAACAAACCCATATTGCGCCGGTCCACGGCTTCATCAAACACGACCTTCATGCTCCGTAGCTCAGTTCGCAGTCATGCCAACCGGACGAAAACGTATGAAAACAGATGAAAACGGAAGGAAATGTACGAAAACCTAAAAAAACTGTCGAAAATGTTCAAAAACGTACGAATACAGACGAAAAGGTAAAAACAGACGAAAACGTTTTAAAACGGAAGGAAATGTAAAAAAACTGACGAAAACGTAAAAAAAATGACGAAAACGTATAAAAGCGGTTATAACTAAAGTTATTTTCTTTTTATCACTGATGGTGCTGATTTGGTGACGCTATTTTTATTTTTTTGGTTGGTGTGTACCTTATTTTTGGGTTATAATTAAAGTAGGGATCATAACCCAAACACAACCCTGAATGTGAAAACGTTCGAATCACGCAATCATTAAATGTCTAGTCATTTTTTGTTAACCGTAACAAAACTTTAAGGCATGAGAATCATAATTAGGAACTAAAATAGCTTGAACTATCATAACATATCATCTAACATGGAGCCATACAAACTGATTCAGCAAGGAAAAACATAACTAATATACATACATGTCCTTAGTGGTACTTAAACACAACAATATTAAAACGCATGTTGGTATATCAACACACACCCCAACGGCGTTGGATTTGGATAAGGTGCGGTGTGATAACGCCGGCAACGGCAACGACACGTCAGCGTAACGCGGAGGCCTACGTTACCTTACATAGTGCTCTTAGTTGTATAATTTTGTTTTCTTTTGCTCTTCGTGCTTTTTTCGACAACCACACGTACTTGCACAAAAGTGTAATATTTGCAATTTCACATGACATAACAGTTTGCTTTATATAATATTTGCATACATTTGTCTTGTCAACTATTTGCTGTTTTTGGACATCCAAGTATTGAAATATGATTGTGTCTCATTAGAGCCATTTATAACTCACAAGTGTTGAAACGCTTATATCAATTTACGGGTCGTATGAACACTAAGCATCTATGCAATGCTGATGTTTGAGTTACATAACTCGTTAATTTTTTAAATAAGAATAATCACAAAAGAAGCAAAGCTTTGCTAATTTACTACTGTGGTGGTTAATTATCCAGTAAATTACTCATAATATTGACCCAAGGTAAGACCAAAAAAGTCAACACCAACAGCAACAAAAAAAGAACCAAGAACAATGCGAAAATAGTAGCTGCCTTAAGCCATATGTAGATCACTTGCAGTCATTTAATAGGATGTGCAGTTTTTATTAGCTAATTTGGACCCGCTCATACTTCAGTAAGCATGAGCCAACCTGTTTAGACTCACCATACGATTAGAACCATCCATCTGGCTTCCCTTGGCAGCCGAACCACCATAGTTCCTCCCTGTTCCTGCCCCTGCACTATCTTGATACCTTGTGCCCTGATAACCACTTCTAGATTGACCTGTCCTATCCCTCTGATAACCCTGACCGGGACTATAGGGTCGATAGTTGCCATAACCCGACTGCTGCCTTCCTTGTGAGTAAGACTGGTTTTCTTGCCATTTTGTACCGCCAGCAGCTGATGCATAATCCTGACCCTCCCGACGCCTGGTGGGTAATGATTCCAACCCACCACTACCAAACTTCGCCTCTACAGCCCGCTCGTTGCTCTCTGCTAGAACCGAGAGCTTTTCGGCTAACTGGAAAGCCAGAGTCTGTAACTTACTATGTTCAACTTCATGGAAAATGATGCTGTTTGTAGGTTGGTCCCAGCTTGCGTGAAGCTCTTCATTAATCATCATCTTGCTCACAGTACATCTGGTTTGACTTTCCGAAAGGTCAAACATGTTTGAAAGCTGGTCCAATTTTAGTGTTGAGTATGATGAAGAATTGGTGAGAAGGCAAGTCCTTAGAGCTTCTTCTTTGATTTTGTTTTTAAGCATTTCTAGCACCGATTCACGGTTTTTAAGAAGCTTCCAGGCGTCTAGTGAGTTGATGACATCAATAGATTTTTGGAAGTCACCCTTGCTAAGGGCTCGGGTTGCTGCCAAAACATGGTCTCTCACACTTTCAGGGGGGCCGGTGAAGGTTTGTCTGTCATTTGTTTCAAGTAATCGTCTTAGTGTCTTGCTTATGACTTTGCGCCTTGCATCGTGGCTATTTGCAGCCATATTAGGAACCTCAAGCAGCATGGCGCATATCAGGTGTACGGACTCCAGAAGTTCAAGGTTGATGTGCATGTGGTATGGCATCTGCCTTCTCCTTTCCAGACGTTCCTGCAGATTACAAGTTTATCAAAGATGGTGTCAAGATGTATATGTTGGGTAACGAGTCAAAACGGGCTAAGATGGAAACACAGCATGTTTGGATTGGGTCGTAATGAGCCGTGTCAAGTTGTGTGACCCAGAAACCCTTTTTGGTATTTTTTCAAAATTTTATATAAATAGCTATTACGTTCATTAGGACCCACGTCTACTTGAGATCATATCAACTATGTTACAATAGTGATCTAGATATAACAAAACAGAAAGGTGCCATGATAGGTGTTATGTGATAAACAAACTTAATCGTTCCAAGCTAAAAAGGGATACCAAAAGAAGTATATTCCTGTAGGTAGAGCTTATTACCTACCTACTTTTAAGCGTTGTTCTTGTGTGTGAAGCAACTAGTACCATTCTAAATGAAATTTTAAAGCAGTACTAATAAGCAGCCATGACCAATAACTTAAACTACGATGGTACAAACACTAAACATAATGTAGTTAGGATAAGATACCTGTTCTGGAGTCTTTTCATGATAGCGACTTTGAGATACACCTTGTGCAAGAAGCTCTTTAACTCTACCACCATAATAAAACTCAGAAAGGCAGCCATGTCCTTCAGAAATAAGTCCTGCCCTAAAGGCACATAAACCAAGCTGAGCCATCGACCTATTAAAGAGTATCTGTGTGGAGATATCCATATGCTGAACACTGTCCTGCAAGTGACTCATAAGCAACAAGTCACGAGATGTAGAAAACTCATCCATTATTGCATGATGGTAAATGTCACAAAGCATTGCTCGGGCCTTGGTCCGCTCGTCCCCATTCTTGTATATAAGATTGACCAGCATGTCCATCAGTGCCCTGCTACTTGCTGGAAAACTAGGTTTTCTAGGCACAATCACAGGAGTGCTTATAAAAGCGGGTGGACCAGCTTTAAATTCAGTACTTGATTCTTCTCCATCATCTGCAACTTCTGCAGCTAAATTCCTCATTGCACCATACACTTCCTGAGGTTTGTAATAAACAAGCTCAACAAGCTTCAATGCTACCTTAGCTGCAGCCTTATGATCCCCAACACGTTCGAGATACGCCTGGACATTTTGAGCAAGAACAAAGAACAAAGGTTCGTCTTGAAGCCTCTCTACATACTCACGGGTGTGAGGATCAATGCACTGCAGACTCTTAAAGAACTCAACATCAATCTTTTCAAGGAAAGCCGCGAGATTTCCCCGTATATGTATGGTATCCTTGTAGTCTATTCCTTTTTGGGTCTCATTCTCATCAGGCTCCACGGTATCATCAACCAAAATGTTTGGATACTGTTCAAGGATATCGAGTATAACAAGCATATTCTGCACACACTTCTTCCACACGTTTATTGGCATGTGACCACTGAGACCAGGGTTGATATCAAACTGTGCAGAGACAACATTTAACAAGATCTCAAGCTTCTGAGCAGGAGTCTTAGCAACCCTAGTTAAAAACGTAAGCTGCTCAACGAGCTCAAGCCTACCAGTACCCTTTCTACCACGAGCTGCAACAACCTCCTTAAACTTCTTGTTGACTATATCCCAAGTCACCTGGCTCGGATCCCTAAACTGCTTCTCCATCATCTTATCTTTCTTGTTCATCATTTTCTCCCAACCAGGCTGGTTCTCAACATTATCCTCGTCATCGGCATTTTTCTCCTCATCATCCGACTCCAACTCATCAACCTCCGAGACATCCTCATCCTCATCTTTGTTCTCGTCTTCCGGCAACTCTTCCAACGACTCTTCCGACGACTCTTGATCCTCAAACTTTTCCGGCTCTTCCCTACACTCATTAATCAACTTCTCATACTGCTTGTTATTCTTCTTTAACTTCTGTCTCATGGCATTCAACGACTTTGCATTACTAGTACTCATCTTTTTCTTTGCCTCCTTATTCGCCATCGCTTCAATCAAATAATCCTCCAACAATACCAACGCCTTCACATAACTATTAGGCAACTCAACAGATTTCGTAACCCTCATAACCTTCTCAAGCTGCCTATTCATCTTATCAAAATTCTCCTGCAAACTAACCCAATCATTAATCTTCATCGCATTCTTTATCTGATCAATAGTAACAGACAACTCCTCAAACCGCTTATCCTTGGCAGACATAACAGGAGCCTTATGCACCTCCGAACTATCACTATCGCTATTGCCGTCAGTAATAACATATTTCTTCTTTGGTTGTTTCTCTGGGGGCTCAATAGGGTATTGTGGTTCCTGATCGCTCTCGGTGTCACTCTCCGTCTCATTCTATAACATTACAACATAAAAACACATTAACATAACCGAACAATCAATCAAAACAATTCAATCTGTATCTATCACCGAACTTAACACATACCTTTCCAAGAAAAAATTTCGACATGTTTAAATTCCAAAAGTGAATGTCTTGCAAACCGCAGAAAACCTAAATCAACCAAATAAAGATGTAAACAATCAAAGGATATGGGTACAAAGTAAGTGATAAGATCATGAACAGAATCTGTAACTAACATAATCAACAGAAACCTACATCGACATAATCTACAAAACAATATCTAGCTGCAAAATTAAACATACCAGTGTGATAAAACTTATAAAATCGTGAAATACAATCTAATATCAGCAAAACTTTATAGTTGTCCAAATGTGCGATAAATCAACACAATAATGTACTTATATTTAACTAAATATTCAACTTGAAATCACAGTAAACCTAAATCAAAGCGATAAGATATAAACAAACAACCATTACATACATGAAACTGAACAAACACATTGTTAGAAAATTAATAAAATCATGTGATACCATAAATTATTAGCGAAATTAACGAATAACACGTAGTTATAAACATATTACGATTTAATCATACAAACAAAACATATAAACATATAAACAAACAAACAAAACACCATAGGTGCAAAGTAAGTGATATAATCATACAGCATAATTGATTTTTAGCACTTAACCAAAGAAACGATATGCACGCGCCGTGTAACTAATTTGAGGAACAAAAATCACATACGTAATAATTCACAATGAAGGGGAGTTTGTTTAAAGCTTAGTTGTAAGCTTAGAGGGAAGGGAGTGGTTGTGCCATGGGTTCGTGCCAAGCTATGGCGCGAGATTGAGCCATGGCGCACCACTCCGTGGTTCGCGCCAAGGTCTCTCGCGCCGTGGCTAACAGCCCACGCGAAAGAATTTATTTATTTATTTATTTTATTTTTTTTTTTGAAATAGTATCCGTTGAGGGGAGCGGGTTTTTGAAAAAAATACCCCCAAAATCCTATTTTTACCCTTTTAAAATCCTATAAATACTCCATTTATATTTTATAACTTCACACACAATTTCTATATATATTCTACATCAATACTTCTCATTTTTCTTTGAAATATGAATCCAAATAATCTCAACGATTTCGACACAACCAACACATACGATCATTATGATGTTTTTCTTTCAACCCACTAGATCGCTATAACGAGATTACGAGTCGTATCAACATTATATGATTTTTGAGCTAGAAGCCCGGGTTCAGTTCCGACCTATTAGGAGGAGGAGATACATATATCGTGAACGAGAAGAGGCGGAAGAAAGGCTAATCGACGACTATTTTGGCGACGACGAGTACGAGCCTAAATATCCGGAAGAAAACTTTAGGCACGTTATCTATACTCTAACATTTTAATAAAAATATCAACGATATCTTAAGTTATTATGTTCACCTAATTCCCAGTACTATTACTTATTTAGAATCTACGGCTCATGCGACCGTCGTAAGAGTATTCGTCCTTTTAAAGAGCACATCCGCCCATACGCCAACTGGCGTACGGCACTGCACCTGATGCATTTGATGAGTATTTGCAAATTGTTGAACGTACTTCACGAGAATGTTTAGATAACTTTACTAAATGCATTCACGTTTTATATAACATATAAGTTGCGGATCAAAGATTGTGGATTTGGCATGCATAGCGAATAATGATTTAAATGTGTTATAAGGATTAAACCATTAATCTGATGATGAAAATTGCTGAAAAAGCTCCAGAAAGTCCGTTTTAATAGTAAACGGCATACATACTGAAAAGATTACTAGTTAGGCCGACGGTTTTATCCGAATGGTCTACTTTGTCAAAACGTTATGCCAAGGCCTTTAGTTTAAAACAGTTCAAGAAGCTGCAAGAAAAGATATTTGAACCTGCATTCGAGTCCTAAACAAGTACGTTGAGGGTATTATAACAAACCCGCGGTTCAATGCGAAATCAACAACCTCAAGAGAATCATTATTGTTGTATAATTTTTACATAACATTGGATATTGGAAACAGGATTTGAATTAACCTGTAATCATAATTTCATTGAGTCCAGAACCGAACTGGTTAAAAGCTGGTCGATAATATTGAATTACATGTTAGGACGGCAAAAGCACTTTCGCGATAGCAAAACGCACATCGACCCTTCCACAAACCTTATGGAGCATCTATTAGTTTGTGTTTTTATTAAGTTAGTTTTATGATATGTGAAAGTTTTTTCATGTAATGTTTAATTTTTATGTAATGTTAAGTTCTGATATTTTAAATTTTATGTAATGTTTTAAGTTTTTTATAGTATTGTTTGGTTTTATTAATGTATTTCACCATAGGTGCAAAGTAAGTGATATAATCATACAGCATAATTGATTTTTAGCACTTAACCAAAGAAACGATATGCACGCGCCGTGTAACTAATTTGAGGAACAAAAATCACATACGTAATAATTCACAATGAAGGGGAGTTTGTTTAAAGCTTAGTTGTAAGCTTATGAGTTTATGTGATTTTGGCTTATATGCTTATTCTGAGACTTATGGTCTTATATAAGTCTATTATATCATAATATCAAAAGTCTCAAAATAAGCCGAAAATTGGGCTTATGAAATATAAGCCAAAATCACATAAGCTCATAAGCACGCATCTATACCACATATAAAAATTTAAGATTTTCATATATAGAATTTAAGCAAATACTACTAACTAAGCAATATGTAAAATCATTGTAATAACATATTCGGCCATTGACTTTTCAACTCTTTCATTTAATGTTAAAAAAGCACCTCGTAAATAGAAAGTACATTTTATTACATATTGTACAAACTAATCAAACACACAAAAAGTTTCATACAATTAATATAGCACATGTTACAAACAATGAAAGCTAGCTTTTATTTGACATGGTACAACTACAAACCACAAACCAAGCATATGTTTTATAATTTTGCAATCATTTATTTTAACCAAAGGATAATGACCCTTTTAACTCCGTTAATATTTTAAGTATTGCACTATTTAGTTACAAAGTTAAGTTTGATTTAACTTTTCTTTTTATCTTTCTATATGACATCTCATCAAATCCTCCTTTTACAATTATCGTCGTAAGAATAATATTATCGTCATTCGTCACCGAAAACGAAAAAACTAGTCGCTTAAAAATTTTTGTTACAGGTACACTAGATCGCAACGCGCGGGTAACCTGCTAGTATAAGCTTAAACAAACACCCCCTAACATATAAACAAAAAAATAAAAAATTACCCAAAAAAAAACATTGACCACGAACAATTCATATAAAAAATAAAATAAAGTGATATAATACATAAAAACAAAGAAAAAAAATCATACGGAGTAACATACAATAGAATAAAGAAAAGATAACGAAGGATGATACCTGAATTTGTGATTCAAGAGATTGATTGAAACGGCCGTTTAGGGTTTTGGGGGTGAATCGGTAAAATTTTGGGGGAAGGTTCCAGTGAAAAGTAAAAATAGTTTTTTGAGGGTAAAGGGTTAATATAAATAATAGGAGTTGGTTTTGTACTAGAAAATAATTTACTAAAGTTAAAACTTACCAAAAGATTTTATTTTACTACGTGGAGACCACGTTTTTCAATTGGTTTTGGATTTTTTCTGGTTCAATTGGCCGGTTCCAAGTCTGTTCCCGTTTCAATATGTCGAACCGGCTAATCCGATCCGGTTTTCGAAACACGGTTAAAAAGAATAACAATTTACTTTGTTAACCGGTTTACACTTATTCTTATAAAACAAATATATTACTCTTTTTATCTCATAATTATAGTTTACGTTTTCTTTTTAGTTTGTCTCAAATTAATTCTTCACTACTAAAAACAGATAAGAAATTTAGATTAAATTTACTATTACCTCACTATGATAAATTATAAACGTTAAAAAAAATTAAGTTAATTGGTTAAGGGTAAAATTGTCATTATGCGAAAAGTAAGAGAGATAAAACTATAATTATGATATTTTTCTTAAACTGTGTGTTTTTTGTCGATGGACAATAATTATGACACGGAAAGAGTACTGTTTTTTTATAAACAAGGTTTTTAGCCCGCGCTCCGCTGCGGAGCGTGGGATTTTCGCTTTGTTGTACATGGTACAAATTCTGTGCGGTTGATAAAAAAGTTTAATACAAAATTTACAATGAACCAAGTAAATAAAAAAATTGTAGTATATAAATCAAGATGGCAAGAAACAATAGTTATGAAAAAGTAAGCGCATGATAAGCACGGTGACTCACTATTCTTCATCATTTTGCTAATGTACGCTGCCATATCTCTCGCACACATACATTCCACAGTCATTCTCATCTTCTCTAATGTTGTTACCATCCTATGAAGAAATGTCATTTTCCGGAAGACTTGTAAGATGCCATGACCAACACTGTTCGTTGTATTCTATTAGCCAATTTCATCTGTTGCAGCACAAAAAACATGTGTTAAAGGGGGAGGAAACTGACACATTTTTGTACTTATCAATAATTATGCTACAGCCTCTTGGAGTTACTCATTAAACAATCATATAAGAACCATATCAGATATAAAATATAGTTAGTGTATTAAGTATGAAATATACCATTCTATCAATACTCTTTGACATTAAAGATGACATTGCTTGTTGAGCTTTGTCTGCATCCTCCCATGATAGTTTAAATCTAAATTGTTGACTCATGTTTGCCATCATATCTGGACTCATACTTTTCATCACCGTCTTCCTTAAGGAGGGGAGGCCTTATTCAATCGAGATCCATTTGATCGTAAATCACTATTGTTGACGTTTAACTTGCTCTTTGAAGGATGATGCCATATTGAGCATGTTTTGAAGTTCTTCTGGTGGCCCGGCGATGCCAGAGTTTCTGGATCAGCTTGAGACATGAAATTCTGCCCAATATATAAAAGAAGACGATTAATAAGAAGTGACAATTAATAAACTAAAGGCTTATATCATTTAAAATTGCATTATGTGAACTCAAAATGAATAGAAAGGTCGGTAGCCGAAACGGAGGATTCCCATGCGACATTACAATACCTCGCTCCTTATACAGGGGATTCACTTCATATAACATTCACTTATTTAATTGAAAATTCCCTCCAACTACTATAAACAGACAAACATAAGGGAATCCTAAATTGTTTTTCTTAAGAGATTTAAGAGTGTATTTGTGATAATATCGTTTTCTATTTATACCTAAGACTTAAAATCTGTAAAAATGAGAAAATGTGCTCGCAAAAACGCGTCCCGCTTTGACCTATATTAAAAACAACATATTTCAACCCCAGCATGTTTTGACACATTGCCTCACTAACTAGGTTGTGGCAATGAGAAACGATTTTGCATTTTTTCTTCAACCTTTAATCGTTTCTCATTTAAAATTTGTAGGCATTAGCCATTAGATTGAGACGAACAAATTTGGATGGAGACGTGCATGGCATCTAACAAAAATCAATTATGAGTAAAAAGGCAACTAAATACGTTAAACCAAACACCCCCTTATAAATCCTAACCTGCATTTTGGGCAAGTTGCTAAACGGGTCGACAATATAGAGTGTAGATTATATATAATAATAAGCCAAATTGAAAAGAGGCACATTCCAATTTTGAGGGTCATGTTGCAAATGTAAGTTGTAAGCTTGTACTTTTGTCTTGTACTCTTGTATACTTCCCTCTATATAATGTATTTAGCTCAAGAAAGTAATAAGTTGCTGTCTATTTTTCAAATTGTATTCAGCTGTTAGTTGTTGATCACACAGTATGCAATGAATCTCGACACATTATACACAGTAGTCTAGGTCTGAGCAACGGCTCAAACCCAAACCGAACCGACCAAACCCCACCCGAACCGAAAACTAATTTTGAGAGAAACGTGAACCGAGAACCGAACCAAAGCTACGAAAAAGCTGTTATGATTAGTATAATTTAAGACATCGTTTTATATACGACAATTTATGAAAAAGCTGTTATGATTAGCAACTACAAATTAGTTCTAATATAACAGAAACCGCAATATCTTGAGTTGACATACCAAGTGTCTTTCCCCAATTCGGTAAGTCGCTCATTTACACGTTCTCTTTTTAGGAGTCGTCGTGGACAGAGAAAGTGGTGCTCCCAAAGGTCGTGGCTTTGTTAGCTTTGTGAAGCAAATGTCGTAGGAACAACTCCAACCACCCCAGCGGAATTTTCATCCAACGGTATTCCAGTAATCTGCAATATGCAAAATGTCATAATATTGACTACATTTTGCAGCCTAAAGAGGAATCAGTCATCAAGTACTGAAACCTGATTCATAAAGAATAAGATTATAACCTCGTATCATAAAGCAAATCGACATTGATGCAATCAGCTTGTCCTAACACTTATGCTCCGCACGGATATCATATAGCTCTTAATCTTGACAGAGCCTACATCGATTACGAAAGCTGCGGTAGAAAGTAACCTGCCACAGAAGTAGCTGCTGGTGAAAATTAATTCAAACAATGAGATTAAACGATACGATGCTATAGTTTAGGTCATTATTTGAAATACTGAAGCACTAAAGCCATTTTAACAACTGAAAATACGCACCATAAGTCAGTGTGCTTGGGGTTGCCACATTTTTTGTTATCCAGAAAATGCGACACAAAATTGCATGTATTGCATAAAGAAGTCGACTAAGAAATAGTTAAATATGTTACCTTCTAAAACGCCATGGTATATTCCAATCTATTTTCACTCCCATTTTCGTCAAACTTCATCATTTGGCCATAAAGAAGTCGACAAAGAAATGTATCATAGAATGGTTTACTTTCGGTCACCATGATCAACAACAAATAGACAAATACAATAATTGATGGTTCCAAAAACGTTGTGCTCAGATTTGCGAGTGCAGGGCTGGAGAAAAGGGTATGTGACCCGCCATGGCTGCAAGCACGATGACGTGCTGCCCCGCCAAGATACGGGCCAATTTCACCCACTGTAATCCATCGATCACAAACGCAACAAACCTGAATAGCCACAATACATAATGTTTGATAGTGTGGAACTGTTTGGCTCAGATTTGTAAGTGCGGAACCGGATAAAAGGGTGTTCGACCCGCCAAGGCTGCAAACACGACTTCATGCTGCCCTGCCAAGATACGAATATGTTTGACCCATCACGGTCCAACGGCTTATTGTAGCTGCAAAATCAATGTGCACAAAAGCAACATCATCATCATCGCCATATGTCAGCCATATCAACAAGAACACAACCAGATAAAAGGGTCATATTTCAGCCATGGTAGCAAGATCACGACCGGATAAAAGGGTGTTCGACCCGCCATGGCTACTGTCACACCCCCAAACGAGCCCTGGACGGAATACGTGTCCGGAGGCGTGACGTTCCTGGATATCTCAAGTACAAAGCATAAAGAACGACCTCTAAGGGTACGTTTTAAAAATAAACACCGTTGCATAAATTTAAAATAATAATAAGTTTACATCAATCAAATTTAAAAGATTCAAAATTTAAAATGCGGAAGCTTTAATAAGTTCAACAACGGTATTTAAGGTTCGAGCAATTAGACTTCATATAGATCAAGCAACATCTTCCAAGCTAAGCACCTAAGAAAAACATGCTTAAAACGG
>BQNB010116169.1:0-15783 GCA_026074375.1 Tanacetum coccineum
GAGATTTGTGTGAGATATGAAATGAAGAAGATGGGGGAGAAGAGAAAGACAAATGTACCCCTATTGTAAAATAAGACGGGGTAATTTTTTTAATGTGTATTTATTTCAACCGTTGGATGAGAACTAAATGGAGTGTGGAGATGGGTTCATTGGATCTATGACAATTTTAGGGTCTATAATGAACTTTTGGCTATTTGTTACTCCCCTAACTTATTTGTTACTCCCATAACTAGCTCTCTAAAATTCACGTTACTTGAGCCTTACATGTGGTGTAAGATAAAATTCAAATAAGCATTATCTGTTTTATAAGATTAAATTTAAATAAGTTTACAATTTTAATATGGAATTTTCTTTATATATATTTTCAGGATATGAATTAAAAAATGTGATCATCATGTCTTAGAGCACTAGGTATCGTTTGATGTCATGGCCAAAAATGCATTTTTTTTTCTCACAACACCAAAAACCCCCCATAACACCAAAAAGTGGCTCATTCGTTAACACCACATTTTTTGGTGTTATGGGAAAAAAAAATTATACACGCGAAAACGTGAGACCCGAAAACGCAAGACGCGGTACAGCGTCTCGCGTTTTCGGGTCGCGTTTTCGCCCACCATCACGGCTGGTGGTGGCGGCGCGAGACCAGAAAAAAAAGAAAAAAAGAAGAAAAAAATAAGAAAAAACCGAAAATAGTATAAGTTTTTAACCTTTTGAGTATATTAAACAAAATAAATACACCACATTCTACTAACCTCAACTACTATTATCCATTATTGAGTGCTTGTTAGAGCACAAGGTATGGTGAGCCGTGGCTTGAGCCATGGACGAAAACGCCAGCCCACTGTGCGACAACCACACCGTGGGTGGCGTTTTCGGGTCTCGCGCCGCCACCAGCAGCCGAGATGGTGGGCGAAAACGCGAGACGTTATACCACGTCTCGCGTTTTCGGGTCTCGCGTTTTCGTGTGTATAAATTTTTTTTTAAAAATAAAAGTGGGGTCCTCCCATAACACCAAAAAATGTGGTGTTAACCAAGGAGCCACTTTTTGGTGTTATGGGAGTTTTTGGTGTTGTGGGAAAAAAATGCATTTTTGGCCATGGCTCAAGCCATGGCACCAAACCATACCTAGTGCTCTTAGAGGAGTTTCGATAGTTTATAGACTACTTGGATATCCTTCGAGTTAAATTAAAAGCCATGATAAAATGTAGTATGCCAGAACAATTTACAAAGTGCTCAAATGTTTGTTTTTTACCTGTGTGGGACGGATTCTCACAAAATATGCTAGGAACATAATTAATGCATCGCCGATACTATCACTGCAAAGTTTTGCCAGCACGGATTGTTACAAAATATTTATTTCTCTTTACATATTCGCTTTAGCCTTTAGGTCATCAAAACGGTCGTGAAGGTAAATTTTAAGGCAACATGGACCTCTAAAAACGCAACTTTTTATCTTGTCTTGGTGCACCTTTCGAAAAATTAAGGTCAAGAATTGGGTAAGAAATTTAAAAAGTTGTTGCCAATCAAATGCGCTTCATTAAATAAGTTTTGCAGCTAAATTGTTAACTAACAAGTTTCGATGAAGGTAATTCACGCACGATTAACCCTCTTACGAAAGTTTGAAGTTTCAGAACTTTATATAAAAAAATCGATTGGCCGGTAAAAACAGATGAAACCACAATTTGGGTTTAACTTCGCTTGTCGTTTAAAGGCACCGGCTTCTTGCCTAATCGGACTACCGGATACCGAATTATGACTTGCTGCAAATTTCCGCTTTGGTTGAAAAGTTTAGTCTGTTACCATATTCTAATTCCCTATAACCCCCAAGAATAGTGATAGAGAGAAATTTAGTTACACATATATTTGCATTAGCTTTCAACTTCAGAAAATTCAACAAGAGTTATTTCCACCAGAATAGATATCAATTATCTACAGCTACATTACATATTGATTTCGAAGGTTTACTAAAGAGGCGAAAGAATGGTGTATACCAAAAGAAAGCTAACAATGACAATTGCACCCCCAAGTGTGAAACCCGGGCTTGTCCATAAACTTAAGTTCGACCTTTCTGCTCTCTTAATGGGATCTACCTCTTCAGATAACGGGAAGTTGGATCGCCTTGGGTTCCAGCTTACATACTTGTTTGGTTTAAACTGTGAAAACAGGCTCTTTTTCCCTTGCTTCTTGAAACTTGACCACGCCTTGTCCCAATCTGTCGAAGACTTATCTGTACATGATGTGTAAAATAACTTTAAAAGAGCAATGACGAATGATTTCATCTGATATATGTGTATATCCTTCAATTTGATCGCCTTTACGTCTAACAAAGACGATAACCGCAGGCCTTGATACAGAGATACATCATATAACTCTAAGAAGTTTTATTTGTATATTGACTAGGAGAATCACAATGATCACCTCCGCAATGGTTCCGTTTCTTACCAAAAATAGATTCTGAACGATGTTTACCTTAACAATCAACCAACTCCACCGTAATGCAAACTAAGTATGAACTTATATGTATAAAGATGTCTGATCAAAAAGTGTACTGGTTCATATTCGTGAAAATACATAAATTGCAACAAATTTCTTGCCTATAAGTGTAAATTAATTAATGTTCTCATTTGAAGGCAGAAAGTATATAATTTGCGTACACTTAACATCTTAGAAATGAAGTTGCACATGAACCAACAGGAAACGTGTACAACAGAAATTATATATTTTCTAAGTGTGTACAACCTAACCATGATGCAACAAAATCCACAAACATATACATATATAAACAACAAATAGTCACGAATCATTAAAGAACACTTTAAGTTAAAAATATGAATATACCTTTATTGTTGTTGTTATTGTTATTGTTGTCGGGAGAATTAGGTGGTCGTGAAGAACAATAACATGGTTTTGGAGGTTTTTGGCCCCTCAATGATGAGGTAAGACTGCCAATGCTCATCATCGCTCGAATGGAATTTTTTCAAGATTCTTAAATTTCAACCACACAACCTCAAGCTTCTTTCTTGTCTTTTGTTTTGATTTTTTGGCACGTTGAAGATGTAGTGGGGCTATATTGGTCATTTTGTGATGCCTTTTTTAATGGACTATTTGTTTATTTTATGACATCTTGAGCCCATTGTGTTATCTCTGAAGCCCATATGTTCTACCCTATCTTACAACAAATTATAGAAAGTTATATGATATGGACTTTAAAAAGCTATACACACATAAAAATGTTAGATTGGGCAAAGGAAAAGGTGATTCGAAAATACGAGTACAAGCAGCCACACATGTATGTATATTTACCCTTATGGCTTATAAAATAAAAAGCAAAAAATTATGTGTTAAGATTGACAGGCTTAACTCGAAAAGAATTGTATTTCTACACCTCCATTCTTTACTTGGACTACAACATTGTAGGATCCCTGGATACCTTTTCAAACTTGATTGGATCAATCTTGAACAAGAGGGGTTTAACACCAACATAGTTGATGTTGTCAATGCCCCATCTTTGATAGAATTTGTTGGAAATTTAGTTTAATTGTAGTTGAGTTACCAGGTAATGGGACTGGAGGTACGGAGTGTACTCTCATAGGTCACTGAACACCCTGACTCTGATAAGTGGTAAAAGGGAATTCAAGTCACTGATGAAGTTTAATGAGTTCACTTTTCAGTGAGTGCAACTCTAAACTGAATGGTATTCATTAGTCTGATGGCTTCAGCTTTGTACTCTCTGAGTAGTAAGCTGAAGGACATCATCAGGGAGTAATCAATCAGAGGACTCATCCTTAGTGGGTTAACTCATCAGTGAGTCTTCTCAGGTTGAACCTTCAACGGGGATGCTCCTTAGTGAGCTAGCTGATAAGTGTTCAGGACATTGAAGGAATGACTTAGCTGGAATGAATTCAACTAACTTGTAACGGCTATTCAGGTTGGCATACTTGGTAGATTTACACAACACAAAATGAACATGGATGGGGCTATTCAGGTCTCTTGTATCATTGACAAACTTCTCCCTTCTTGGAAAGATTTCAAGCATACATTTAAGCATAAGAACGGGTAATTAACTCTTGTTGAGTTGGGTAGTCATCTGCGCATTGAGGGGTCCCTCAGGATGCAAGATAGTGACAAGGTAAAGGGCAACAATGTTGTTGGTCCTTCAGTTGTCAATATGGTGGAGCATAACAACTCTATCAGGTACAATGACAACAAAAAAAAAATGTAAGCATCAGGACACCAAAATTGATCCTAACAAAAAGTCTAAAGTGACTTGTTGGAAGTGTGAAAAACCTGGACACTTGAAAAGGATTGAAAAGGTGGAAAAGTTGGCAACAAGGTCATTGGTTCAGTGAATGGTTCTTCCAGCTCACTGAAAGGTCATGATATGTTTAATAAATCTTTTCAGGTTTATTGTGTTACATATGTATTCGAGGCTTACTTTGTGCAGGATTATGATGTTATGTGGTGGGTTGACTCAGGGGCAACTGTGCATGTGTGTAAAGATAGATGTTGGTTCAAGACCTATGAGTCACTGAATGATGAATCTATTCTTCACATGGGAAATGAGTCAACAGTCCTGGTGCATGGACGTAGTTGTGTAGATCTTAGAGTGTGTATACGTGTATGGATAAATGCAATACTATTCAAGAGGTATAATATATCGAGTGTTAAAGTGAGTGATGTCACATGTGAAGAATGAGTTACTTGAGAAATAGAAGGTTGATGTTAGTATGTCGATTGAAGGACTAAAGTGTTTTGCGTTAATTCGACCCGGTCTGCTTAACCTGTACATTAAATTTACCCATTTTTACATATTACATGCCCGTCATTTAGGTGCCTCTTTCTGCATCCTTTATTTTTTTAAATATATAGTTTCAGATAGTAATTTCTATTGTTGGATCAAATAACCAGATATTTTTGTTTGGAAATCTCAACTACAGGTTATAATTGGAAATTGATTTAGCTAAGGATAAAGAAGCACACGACTAGACTGAGTTCGATCAGCTAAGGCAAGAACTAGGGAATGGTGAAGTGTTTCAAGAGTGGTGAGAAGGAAAATAGAATTTGCACCGACTTATAAGTATGCCAATATAGCAATTGGTAATCGTGTACACATCCTAAGAGGGCTGGCGAAAAGCAAAACACCAACATGGTATGTACATCTACCCTAATATTCCAGAATGTCTATGATATTTTAGTTAAAACAAATAAGGTCATAACATGGTATGTACACATCGACACTATAGTATCCATAAACATTATTACGACCATTTATAGTAGAAATTTACATAAAAAATGCTAAATCTCTTCTAGATATATGCTTCTTCAACCGATTACAATAAAAAAACAATAATTTCAAGTGTCAAATGTCTAATTTTCTTCATGAAATAGGTTTGACAAGATCTTATGGTACGTAAAAGTAGGGTTGAGCATTTCGGCTACCTGTCGACCGTAACGACCGGAAAACCAACCGATCGGTGATACCCGAGACCGAACATAATTATTTTCCGGATCCGTCCGGGTCCATGCTTTGTGTAACTCGTGGTCCCGCGGACCGGTCTTAACAAAAAAAAAACCGTTGATTTATGCCTTGAGACCGGACCGGAACCGAAACCGACCGGACCGGAACCGACCCGCACCGACTGACCCGGACCGGAACGCGTACCTTTTTTTCGGCCGGTCCTCGGTCCGGAATTTTGGCCCAAATCCGGTCCTCGATCCGGTCCGCTCTCAGCCGTATACGGTCCAGGTCTTGAGGTCTGTTGCTCAACCTCCGTAAAAGTAGGGGTGAGCATCGGTCTAAGACCGGACCGGACCGGACCGAGACCGAATTGGTCCAAAATGCCGGACCGAGGACCGGACCAAAATGGTACGGTACGGTCCTGTCCGGGTCGGTCCGGTCCGGTTCGGTCTTCGGTCCGGTCCGGTCCTACAAGGCATAATCCTCGGGTTTTTGGTAAGACCGGACCGGACCGAAAACCGAATTGGTCCAAAACGCCGGACCGAGGACCGGACCGAAATACGTTCGATCCGGTCTGGTCGGTCCGGTTTTCCGGTCCGGTCCGCTCGAACGGTCCGTATGCTCAGCCCAACGTAAAAGCATCATCACTAAAATCGCCAATTGCCAAAGAGATAGAAATGTCACCATATATGAGAAAAGGCCGCCAAGAAACATATGAGTAATGTTGTCATGATTAAGCATCACTAATTTTTCCTTATATATTTCTATCGCTATA
The DNA here is from genome assembly GCA_026074375.1 of Tanacetum coccineum. Classification (NCBI taxonomy): domain Eukaryota; kingdom Viridiplantae; phylum Streptophyta; class Magnoliopsida; order Asterales; family Asteraceae; genus Tanacetum; species Tanacetum coccineum. Next base: position 6,234 of record BQNB010116169.1, read on the forward strand.
TTTTCGCTACCTGCACTTTCCTAATTTTTCCTTCTTTCGACATAATACAAAGAGTGAACTTGGAAGATACAATATAGAGGATTTACTATTGACAACTTACGCATGTATTTAAAATTTTGTTGAAATATGAACTCAATATTCAAATATACACTTGGAAAGAAACACATTCTATTGACATACTTAGGGATGGCAACAACAACTATCTTTTTTTTAACAGCATATTTTTATTAAAACACTAGCAAGAAGCTAAAAAAGATTACAAGATAACAAAATTAGGGTTTTGTAACCAAGTGACCCAATTAACATTACACTTAGATCGACTAGAGCACCACGTATAAGAAAATTGAACTACATCATCGAATAAGAGAGCACGCTTTGGTTGAGAATTCTCAAAGAGCAATTGATTTCTGAAGCGCCAAATTAACCACCACATCACGTAACAAATACCTTCAAGGACACTTCAATATGCTTATGTAGAAAAACGAATATTGACAATCAGATGAAGACCACTCGTTATAGGAGTTTTAAACGCACAATCTTTCAAGTTCCCACCAAAATCAAAAAATTTCTCCCAACTTGGCGAGCCAAAGGGGATAAAGCGAAAAAAATATGCGGAATGGATTCCACAGCCTGACAATACAAAAGGGAGACTAGCAAGTTGAGATAGAATATTCATTCCTCTAAGCGAAAGATTAGCTCTAGTAGGTAATTTATCCAAGCAAACCCTCCAAGCATGAACATTTTACTTGATGGGAACGACTCTAAGCCATCTAGTTGGAACTTCAGCCTATTCGGCAAGATTGTATTATCAATTAAGATGCGAGAGGATTTAACCGAAAACTCTTGTGAGCCTTCTAAAGACCAACACCATCTATCTGATATATTTGGGAGCACAAGATCAGCAACTTTCGAGCAAAGTAAACATAGATTTTTTCTGCTCCACACCACCTCCTGCCTCCTACGAAAATGAATGAGAACAAAGAGGGATGACCCATTTCTCGCACACTAATAGATTTACACATCTCTATAAAGCAATATAAATTTTATAAAGAACCTTGCAACATCTCCTAACCAAGAATCACCCCAAAAAGAAGTATTCTCATCGTTGCTAACTTTTTTTGAATGAAATCCATAAGATTTATACATTTACTTTGAAGCGAATGAATAGCAAGAATTACGTCTTGCCATGGACATTTTCTAAGAATCAACTTATAAGTATCTAAAGCTCTTTTGTTACCAAAGAGCTTTAATAAAACTAGTCCACAAAGACGAAACCATCCAGTTAAGACAATCTCAAACCCACTTGAAAAGGAGAGCGCGATTATGTGCAAAAAAACTAGAGACACCAAGACCACCATTCTTTTTTGAGGTTAGAACCATATTCCAGCCAATCCAAGCAAGCTTCCTAACCAGAACCATCAACCTCCATAAAAGAAATATCTGACGAATAAGACTCCAATGATTTAAACGCCAATTGGAACCTTGATATATAAACATATGATAAAGCGGAATCGAGGTAAGAACGACTTTAAAAAGGTAGTCGGCCGGCTCTATTAGAAAGGAGTTTAAGCTTCCATTTGGACAATCTCGAAGAAACCTTAGAGATAACATCGTCCCACGAGTTAATTCTTGACATGTTGCTACCAACCTTCACGCCAAGATAATTGAAGGGAGCAGTTAAAATAGAGCAGCCAATCAAAGAAGCTGCAGCTGCAACAACATTTGAGCTAACACCAATCCCCATCAATTTGCTTTTGTGAAGATTAATTTTAAGGCCTGAAGCTAAGTAGAAACACCTCAAAACACTCAATAAAGTTTGAATGTTATTGTTGTTCCACTCACCAATAAAGACTACGTCATCCGCATAAAACAAATGAGAGATCGTGAAAGAGTCGTTTAGAGAGATACCTTTATATAAACCGGCGTTTAAGACTCTCTTGAACGTGAGGTGAAGAGTTTCCATAATCAAAATAAATAAAAAAGGAGAGATGGGATCACCTTGCTTTAAGCCTTTATGGAACTGGAACTCCAAAGTAGGGCTACCGTTAACGAGCACCGATCCCATGGCGTTATTAAGACAACTACTGATCCAATTACGCCATTTTAAGCCAAAACCAAAAGCCTTTAGGGTCTCATCTAAGTAGTCCCATTTCACAGAAATCAAAAGCCTTTTCAAAGTCCACTTTAAAAATCATCCTATTTTGCTCTTAAACTTACACCAAGAATAAGAACTCATTAAGAAATGAAAAGGGCCATCAAGAATTTGAGACGATTAGCAACAAAAGCCGAATTGAACATCACTTATGAGATAAGCAGAACCTAGACAGACTCTGTTGCCAAAATTTTTGCTATGATTTGGTAAACGCTCCCATACGACTATAGGAACGAAAGTCTTTCACCAATTTGAGGCATCTTGGATCATAGGGAATAAGGGTTATAAAAGAAGAGTTATGCATCCTCTAGGAAATTGCCCATTCACAAAAAAAATCACTGACAGCTTGAAACACATCATGCATCAATGGTTGACCATACTTACATAAAATTCCAAAAGGAAAATCCATCAAGCCCAGCGATTTGTTGTGCCACATCCAAACAACCCTTTTTGACCGCTTCAAAAGTAACAGGACAGTCCAAATCTTGAACTTGATCTGAAGATAGGCGAGTTAGAAAAGTGAAGTCAAAGCAGATACTAGGAGCTTGGATAGGCGAAAATTGCTTCTTGAAATGAGTAAAAAATTCATTTTTGACTCTGTGAGGTTCCGAAATCCATTCCCCATTAGCAAGAGTCCCACGAATGGCGAGTTGGGATCTCTTTTTATTCATAATACCATGGAAATATTTAGAGTTTTCATCACCTTCAATGGACCATCGGATTTTGGCTTTTTGAGAAATCTCCATGGCGTTCCTATTATTAAGCTCCTGAAGATCATTAAGAAGCGTGATTCTTTTGATAAGAATCTCATCATTACTCTTTCCTTGATCAATAAGCTTATCAACTTCAGAGCGATTTTGGTTGAATATTGATCTTCCTGATCATTTGACCTTTTTGTTAGCTTCTTTCGACCAACTTCTTGATAGCATCTTGAGAGCTTGCAACGTTTTTCTCAACCGAATTAAACATTTGGCTTAACAATATTACAATACTTCAGGTAGTTTTCCACAAAGAATTGAAACCCTTCATGGCAAACTAAGAATTGGAGAACGAAAGAAAGGACCATAACATAATTTTTTTCTCCGCATAAGGATGGGACGTGATCAGAAAGGTGTCGATCCAAACATAGAGCTGAAAGATGTGGAAATAAATCCAAAACACCTTCTAAAATAAGATAACGGTCTAATTTACTCATCTTTGAAGCCGACTTGTGAGCCCATGTAAAAGCATAACCTTCTAGGGGAAGATCAATTAAACATGCCGAAGAAATAAAATTGTTAAAAGCAATAGCTCCTTGCCTATTAAACGTAGAACCAAACCTTTCATGTTCCGAACAAACTTCGTTAAAGTCACCCATAATCATGGTATCACCTTCCCATCTATCAATAATCGTACGAAGATAATCCCATAAAACCACGCTTTATTCAACCCTTGAGGAGCCTAAATGGATATAATAAAGAAGCTATAAGAAGAGGGTGGAGCCCCAGTGCCCTCAAGCAACAAATTAATCCAAGTAAAAGGGAGACTTGCTCTTTAACGAACATGTTAGGATTCCACATACATAAGATACCTCCTGAACAACCGACTGAAGATCCTACAACATGGTCAAACATCTTATTTCCCCACAAATCCTTAATGGTGAGTAAACTAATACTCTCCGCTTTAGTTTCTTAAATAGAGGCAAAATTAATTCTATGCTTCTGACATAACTCCTTAATCCATCTATGTTTAGCCTTGTTTCCAAGGCCTTGAATATTGAGAGACAAAAAATTCATTTAACAACATCAAAATTCCTTGTGAAATTAATTATTTATCCTGAATGTTTTTATTCATCAACCCTGCCATAATGTAACCCATGTTGGGCCAACAGTAACCAATTCATCCATTAGATCTAAAATAGATCCACCTACCTTACTTTTCTGAGAGTAAGAGTTCATACTTCGTTGTGATGAAAATCCACGGTTCGAACAACGGTCATTAAGTTTATTTGAGAGAGATTGAACACGTTCAGTAGTATTTTTTGATATTTTCTACCACGTTTTTTTCATGATCATTGTTATCTGGAGTAAAACCAGGTGGGAATTTCGGTTCATCGCTGCAAGAGTTACAAACGTTGTTCTTTTGTCCGTCCAATATGCCATAAATGTTGAAAGGGTCTTCTGAGTGTGATCCAACCTCTCCTTTTTTGCAAATTTGACGTCTTTGGTGAGAGTGGGTTTCATGCTTGAAGCTCGATTCCGATACTTTATCAACATCACTCTCATTATTATCAACTTTGTTTGCGACATCACCTTTTTGTGATTCCCCATCAGAAGAGAGATCATCTTGGTCATCTTCTTGGAAATTTGGAAACTAAGCATCCAATTCTTTAACGCGAATCCAATAAACTTTGCCTTGAATTATTACTTTCTGCCTTTCATTGATGATCACTTCATATTAAGAGTTTTAAACACAAGTGATTATCATGACAAAGATTTTAGATCATGTGTGTGGGGGGGGGGGGGGGGGGGGGGGGGGGGGGGGGGGGGGGGGGGGGGGGGGGGGGGGGGGGGGTTTTTTTGGAGTGTAGAGGTGTCATCTTCCCACTCCACATACTCGCCCCATAAAGATGTAATCTTACGAAAAGTGTTAGGAGTCCAAGCTTTGATAGGAAGACCCTCAATTGGAATCCAAACGATCCTTTTATTATTTTCAAATGAGTTGGTCGCTTGAATAAGCTCAGTGAACCAAGAACCAATACCAGAATGATTGAGAAATTTCTCTTTTGTAGTGAGAGAATCAAACTCAAAGAGAACCCACATCCCTCCAAGATATGAAAGCTTGACGTTTTGAAAACCTTCTTTAGAATATATACAAGGTAGGTTAGGAATAGCATAAACGTCTTTTGCCCTTCCCATTAGAGACATGCCAAAATCGAACTCCTTAATACAAGTATCATCAAGAACCAAAGCAGGTTTAGTAATTTCAGGAGTTACATGTGATTGACTTCCACGCTTAAGAACAGAAACAAAGGAGTTGTTTGAATTCTCCATATTCGTCTCTTTAGGAGTGGAATGATTAGGACCACGAGGAATGGAAGAGTTGGGTTTTTGAGGCCTTTCAAATCTCACATAGTTTGCGTGTAAATGATATCTTCCAATCCAAATCGTACAAAGGTTCGACACCAAACGCTCTAAATTAATTACCTTTATGAAACGAACAAAGGCAAAGCGTTTACCTGATTTAGATCTCTTAAATGGAATGAAGACATCTACAACCGTACCATAATCGCTACACACTTTCCAAAGGTCGCGCGCGGTGGAATCTTCAGGAAAATTTGTCACAAAAACTGATTTCGAAATCTTCTGCGTTTGATTTTCATTTGAGTTATGGAAATTACGACCGCTCATGATTAAAGAAAGAAACGAAAACCCTAATCCTAATGAAACACGTCGAACCAAATAAAAGGAGATTAGAGATCAATAATCAGATGTAAATCACCCTAATCAAATGATATTGAGTGAATGGTGATCAAACAGGAAAAGGATTGTCGATCGAAATCAAAACCCTAACCTAATGACACGTCGAACCCAATACCACAAGATTAAAGGACTCGAATAAGAAAATAATCTCAATAATCAAATGTTATTCAGTGATTGGTGATCAAACATGTATAGGATCAATGATTGAATCAAACTCATTTTGAATCAATCTTATTTGAGTTCTGCCGATTGATTAAAAGGGATAAGAAAAGGGAATCTTTGACATTCTATACATCGGATGTAATTAACCTAGATCCCTCATGTACTCCAATTGATAAAAACAAATGAGTTAATAATAAACAATTTCCAAACCAATCGAAATCTGGATCTAGGTTATTATACAAGTTGCACGCATTGATTATATTTTATCATCACGGATATACATATTGCAAATCAACACAATAGTTTACCTTAAGAAGGTGGTGAAAGGTTGTGTATTTTTGTGTCATAATGAGTTACAATGATATGTTTATATAAGCTAGATAATGGGCCTACACATAATACAAAGATAAATATGCCTTTAGGCCATGAAGACTAATCCGCTAACATCCCCCCGCAGTTTGAGCGGGAGAGGAACGAACACTCAAGCTATCACGAAACTCATCAAATAAAGCTGTAGGTAGACATTTGGTAAAGATATCCGCATACTGGTAACGAGAAAGGACATGGAGAACCCGTATGTGACCAGTGGTAACCAAGTCACGAACATAGTGAATGTCAATCTCAATATGCTTCGTGCGTTGATGTTGCACGGGATTAGAAGAGAGATAAACAGCACTCACGTTATCACAATAAACAATAGTAGCTGTAGACAGTGGTATATGAAGCTCACATAAAAGATTGCGCAACCAGCAAGTCTCGGCCAATGCATTGGCAACACCCCGATACTCTGCCTCCGCACTAGATCGAAAAAGAGTAAACTGTCGTTTGGAAGACCAAGCTAAAAGATTGTTGCCAAGAAACGCACAATAACCAGAAGTAGAGCGCCGTGTAGTGGGAAATCCGGTCCAATCCGCATCTGAATAAGCAACTAAAGAGGATGTCGTAGATGAATAAAGCTGTAAACCATAAGTCAATATACCACGGACATACCGCAAGATCCGCTTGAGAGCAGAGAAATGAGGCTCTCGAGGATCATGCATAAAGAGACAAACCTGCTGAACGGCATAAGAGATGTCAGGCCGTGTAAAGGTCAAATACTGTAGAGCCCCTGCAAGCCTGCGATATAGTGTAGGATCAGAAACAGGATCACCAGCAGCAGCAAGCTTGGAATCCGTGTCAACAGGAGTACGACACGGATTACAAGTAAGCATACCAGCTCGCTCAAGTACCTCTGTGGCATACTTCTGTTGAGATAAAAACATCCCAGAAGTATTACGAGTCACGGAAACACCCAGAAAGTAATTAAGCGGGCCCAAGTCAGTCATAGAAAATTCCGCATGAAGGGAAGCAATGATGCGCTGAAGCAAAGCTGTAGAAGATGCAGTCAAAACAATATCATCAACATATAATAGCAAGTAGGCAGTATCGGACCCCTGTCTGTAAATAAAAAGTGACGAGTCACATAGAGTGTAGAAAACCAACCCGAGCAGCATAGGCTGCAAATCGCTGAAACCAGGCCCGAGGGGCCTGTTTAAGCCCATAAAGTGATCGCTGTAAAAGGCAAACATGATCAGGATGCCGCGGATCTCGAAAACCAGGAGGTTGATGCATGTAGACAGTCTCAGATAACGATCCATGCAAAAAGGCATTCTTGACATCCAGCTGATGAACTGGCCAATGTCGAGAAATAGCAAGACTGAGCACCGTACGAATAGTGGCCGATTTAACAACCGGACTAAAAGTCCCATCCACGTCAATACTTGCAATTTGAGTGCTGCCATTCGCCACAAGGCGAGCCTTGTAGCGATTAAGACTGCCATCTGAATCCTTGAATCCTTACTTGAATCCTTTGACCATTACTTGAATCCTTTGACCCATCATTTATAGTTTTGGTGTCATAATACGAGAACTGTTGTACTTGTGTCTGATTCCTGCATCCAGTCAAAGCCAATGTGAAAGTTTGTTATTCGTGATTTATCTGGTTAGGGGTGAAACCACGACTGGCAGTGATGCTGGTGGAATGTAACGTAATCTGGCCATAGGTGGTTTTATGACAAATTGTTGACAAGTAGTGATCATGTGCATGCACGTTTGACATGTTTTACTTTCTGATGCAAAGACAATTAAAGATGATACTAGAATGGAATGAGGCAATGATTATTTACTAGTGACCTTGACTAGTGACTGCCCTTGGTTTTGGTTTGTGTCAAGTGTGTGTTATGTAGCGCCAAACGAAGTAACAAAATTACGCATCATACATACTTTGATTGTTCGAAAGAATTCTTTATAAATACTTATCTCTTTTGGTTATATAAACAAGTTCCTTTGGCTATATATGGAATGTCATCATACTGATTATATAGTTCACAATTTTCCAGAGTCCAAAGAGCAATAATATGCCATTTATGACAGGACATATTGAAACCCCTCCACCGCTTTGCCTCGAATTGGGCGTCGTCAACATGTACCCTACTCGATGTGTCATATCATACATACGGCGTATGCATCATGCATGCATGTACGTACGCGCGTGTAGTTATTTTATCAAGATGACAGGATAAATGTAAAAAAGGTTACATAAAACCCTAAAAAGTACTGTAATACATTAGATGAGAAGAAAAATAAACAATGTACTGTAACGCAACTTGATCATGTACTGTAACACGACTTGATCATATAATCGTCCATGATACTACATATATTTAGCAAACCAGCACGCACAAGATGTAAACACTATCTCTACTGCACGAAGTAGATATTTAAACGACCAAGGAAAAGCTAAGGGAAAGAGTGGAAAGTATGCAGCTTTTAGGCAAATGGCAGCAACAAAAGCGACCATGTTATGGACACCGGTGTCGATAGCAGTTGCAAGCACAGTGTCGACCAACCAAGACATAGCGTGGTAGATCATACAGGTGAGAAAACAAAACACGTATACTAGATCCACAGTGAGATGAACAAGTCGTTTGGGGGCGGAAAATACAACATTCTTTGGTTAAAAATCTCTTGTTATTTGGTGATGAGTAATTAAAAGCTTGAAGGCTCAAAAAGCTCGAGTTGGGCTCGTTATGTGTTTCGAGCTGGTTTATTGGGCTCGAGCTCGATAAAGCTCATTCTCGAGCTTGAATTGCTTGATAAGATCTTGGCTTGTTTGCACCTCGATCTAGATAAGATCCCGATCTTGAAAACCTTGATATAATCCATGATACTAGACATTTAGCAAACCAGCAGGCACACTGAAACACATCACCCCATGTACATAGGTTTGTCCACAAGCCAACAGCTAAGGGAAGGAGTGGAAAGTATGCAGCTTTGAGGACAATGGCAGCAAAAAACGCGACCATGTTATGCACACCTGCGTCGACAGCAGTTGCAGCAACAACGTCCACCAACTAAGACATAGCGAGGTAGATCATACAGATGAAAAGGCAAAACACCGTAGAGAAGATCCAAGTCTGAAAGCGAGTAATAGTAGTCATTTTCTTCTTGTCGAATCTCTTCTTACTTTGTGATAAGTAATTGATAGTTTTGACGTATATTTATAACTTCTTTGGTTTTGTAATTTGGAAACAAATTTTAATTAAGTCGGTTTATATTAGTGTACGTGGGCAACAAGCGAACGGGATACCCATTCCATCTTCATATATTTGGCTATTTGTGTTTATTGTCTTCTGCATAAACTTACTTGTTAAGGTTCAATTCGGATTTGATTAAGATTGGTTTTGAAAGTGAAGATCATTCTTTAGTATAGGCTCAATAATGCAACATACGTATA
>BQNB010116170.1:0-21414 GCA_026074375.1 Tanacetum coccineum
GTCTTAGTCGCCTTTTCTGGAGCATTGGTATCGGTATTAAATTATATGAGCGTATCGGTAGTATATTAAATTCTAGAACTTATTTTTGTGATGCCACCCGAGACCGCATAGTGAGTATTAGGATTTGCTAGATTAGAGACACTAGGATTAACCCGTGTTTAAAACCTGTATTTTTATGATGGTCATCTCGACTATATAACTATCCCACGCCCTACTCGTTTTTAGTGCAGGATACCCCTAGTACACCCCTCCGAGCCCATCCTTCTTCACGGTTCTTGTAATTTTCTGGTTAAGCCAGACTATTAATGAAGAGCATTGTCACCCTTGAACCAATTGTTACACCCAAATCGTCTTATCCTACTTTGTATGTACTCACTTTCAGTACATTATTGTTTTAACCCAAGTTAATTATTGAGTACACGGTTGCTAAGTCATTATCCTTGTAAATACTATTTTGGGAAGATTGTGATTCATGGTAGTATTCATCTTATGAAGAATTGGGCAAGAAGTAACTTGTTACCCCCAATAGAGCTCAATAAGCTCCATGTTATGTTGATCCGCCTCATTTTGGGTCATTAGTTAGATTGTAAATATCGAGTATGTAAAAGTTTAAGTGTAGGGGTGCATCTATAAACCCCCATGATGTATTATATGTTTAAACAATGGCAGGGCAAAAGTGTACGAAAAAAAATGTATATAAAAAAAAGAGAAAAAAAATGTACGGGCCGCCATTTGCTTATGTTATGTTTATCATAGAGTCAAGAAAAGAAAAATAAAGAGATGGATGTATAGTTTTATAGAGTTTGTATATCTTGTCTGAGTCTTTGGCTTAGCAACCCAACCAGCGTATATTTGTATAAATAATTAGCTAACCCTTTCACCCCACATTCACCTAAAAGTCACTCCTCAAATGTATCACATCCATTTCTGTTTCCATTAATGTTATCTACACCTACACCCTACAACCCTTTAAAAGATCTCTTTGATAGTAATGATTAATACTTGCGCCTAGCGGTGGAGGTTTGATCATTTACCAAGCCTATGGTAATTTATTTGCTACGACAGGTAAAGAGTGTTAATTTTCCATTTCCCCAAAGTTGTTATAATTTATTATACACCCGAGAGAAAGAGAGAATCCCAAACACTTATGTGAGGTGCTAGTATATACTTTTCGTGCTTTTAATTACGAGGTCTAGAAGGCTGTGTTGTAAAATACTTTTAAAGAGTAGGTTAAATGACCCTCATATTGTTATTGTCTAGGTAGAAAAGCCATTTACTTGAGGACAAGCAAATCCCAAGTGTAGGGGTATTTAATGAGGTGTCATTTTATACACTATTTCAAGGTCATTTAACCCCCTAAATCATGCAAATATGCTCAGATTATGTGCTTAATCATTTGTTTTTAGGTTTTTAGCATTGGGATGGCATTTGGAGGAAATACACGTGATTTTGGCTCATTTGGAGAAGAAACAAACAAGACTACGACTCTACACCAAGAACCATGAAGAATTATTCCCTTAGAGCCTGGAGACGACATCGCAACGATAAAGCGACGGTGTCATGACATTCATGGTGACGGCGTCAGAGATTCAGCGACGACGACAGGATGTGGCCGACTTAAAGCGGATCTAGAACCATCTACGTGGCGACGACGTCAGGAGTACAAAGCGATGTCGTCTGAGTGATGACATCAAATAACGTCTATTTTATAGCATCGTTTATCCCACGATATTAACCCATTTTGTATAGTTATTACAAAGAATTGTTACTTAATCGTTTATATTTGAGAATTGCAGTAATTAAGGAGTAATTGGTGAAACATAGCAAAAGGCGCGCATTCTGAAGCTTAAATGTATCCATCAAGAAGATACAGTGTATCCATGCCTGCACTCACCAAAAGACCATAGAAGGATAAAGACCAATACGCCGTATCCAGAGGACTCAATATGCCGTATTCAAGATATGAAATCAATATAATATTCTAGAAGATATCAAACGTGGTACCTACTCCAAGAAATCCCTAATACGTCGTATCCAACCCATTGGATACGCCGTATTGAACCGAATTCCAGACATTATAAATAGAAAACTCAAAAACGAGTTTTAAGTGTGCTAAATCATATTCTCGATACCTAAACCACAAAAGTCGATTTTCAAAGGAGAAAAAGAGCACAAAGGTAGGGCACGTATTCAATTTATAGGAGAATGTGTAATTTCCATTACTTTAGTTATCGTTCAGTTTTTGGTTATTCGTTAATCGGTTAGTTTACCTATGGCTAATTTTTTACCTCTTGTATTTATTTATGACGTTTGAAGGCTAATACCCTTCGGGTAGTAGCCATTTTATGAAGAAACTGAAGTATTTGGTATTTGTTTTATCGATTCTTGATTTATCGTTGTATGCTTGTTTATGTTTATCAATTTTTTACTTGTTTACGCTCGCTTTTGTATTGCAACCTTATCATCAACTGGATTATCTAAGTGGACCAAGGGATCTAAGAGTCGAGATAGCTCTTCATATAGTAATTTATTCACTAGAATAATAGTTACACAAATATTTCCTTCTAAGTTGTGTCTAGGAACGTTCGGGCTTAATAGTTAATTGGATATTGCAATGGTTTATTGATCGTGTTGATACAGGTGGCCTTGATATTTAAAAATAACATTATGATTAAATTGGATGTTGGACAAGTAGATGCTAGTGTATAGATTCGCCATTAGCGGGAAGTTGGTAAAAAGTCTCCTATGGCTAGGGTTTACAAGATCACCATTGCTTTCATCCCTGTGATAGATTATAATCGCAAATAAGATGCTTTATGCATTCTGCTTTAATAGTCGACTGAATTAAGTGTCTAGGTCTTAGGATGATGTAACGCCTAAGTCTTAAGAATGATATGCCACATCGAGAGAAGAAATCATTGCACTTATAAAACAAACCAACGTTCTATTGATAATAAGGGTTAATATAGTTTTCTTATTATAAGGTTTGACCGTCTTTTATCTTTTGCTTAAGTAGCTTGCGTGGGTAAAGTTTCTTGAATTGATTGTAGTCGCCAACCAAATCGTGCAGTTTAGGCTGAAACCCCCTTTTCCATTAGAATTAAGATTTTAAAAGGATCATAGGTTTAAATAGGAATTAGAATAGATTAAAAAGAATAGAAAACAAGATATTAACTTAAATGTTGATTTAAACCTCGCTTCAGTGATCGACACCTACTTCACGAAAGATACTACTGATGGGTACTCTGCCCTGTTAAAGTGTTGTTTTTGGTTGATCAGAAAAAAAATTTAAATTTAAAAACTTGAAAATCTATAAAACAACCCTACATACAACTACATCAAGTTTTTGGCGCCATTGCCGGGGTGTGAAAATTAATCTTGATTTTTGTTTTTGATATTTTGGTTTTTACACATTAGATTAAATCTGACCCTAGGATTAGTGTTATTTATATGTAGTGTAATTCTTGTATATTCTGCCTAATATTTGTATATTTATCTTTAATTGTTTGCTTGTATATTTTGTGTGTTTAATTGTTTGGTATTAATTGTTTTTCTTGAATACACTGTTCTGGTCGACAGTTGAATACGGCGTAAATCAATTCATGAATACGACATATCAGTTCTTGTCCAAAAACATCGGTATCATTCCCAATAGACGTTAAATATGGCGTATCCATTCATTGGATACGTTGTTATCTCGATCTTCTGATAAAATTCTTTTCCATTCTCAAATTTTAAGCCCAAATGTTTTTTTATATACCTTTCTCCGTGGTTCTACTGATAATTTTCTAGCTATTTTTTAGTAAGAATGATAAGGTTTCAAAGGAGAGGTCGAGAAATTTAGGTGTAAGGACGAAGATGTTTCGCTCACTTGCGACACATCACTTGAAATTTTCAACATGTATGTCAGCCGATTAAGCGGGATGGATAATGATTTATTCACATATAAAGTTGAAGTTGCTAACATCCCGTGTAACTTTGTAATGGATGATGATTTGGAAGATGAAACTGATGGTGATATGGGGTATGATCCGTCTGATGTTGCATTTATTGAATGGTTAAGATCAAAAAATTTCAACTACAAAGGAGATGGATCTATATAATATGAAAAGCATTATGGATTTCTGGATATTAGTGGATGATGAAGTTGAGCTTATGTGAGGATCTTCGAGGATGAAGATGAAATTGCCGATGTGTTAGAATCGACATAATATATTTGACTATGAGACACCTTATCTGTTCATCATTGAACTGAATTTAAACTTATCTTTCCAAGGTAGATACGGACCTATTACAAAGGATATTATGGGTTTAAGACCTATGATGGGACTACAAAATGACGGATCTACGAATGGAATAAGGATGTACCATGGGTTGATGAGAAACCATGGACTAACACTGGAGTTTGGACAGAGCCAAAACCAGTCAAACATACTTGCGAGCCTTTCAACTATAAAATTGGGTGTTCGGAATAGCCAACGTATAGCTGGAAAGAAGATAGTTACTATAATGGAGGAAATTTACCTGGAACTTACATTATTGAAAACCAACTCCATTATCAGGATTACGAGTGATACGAAGCTTTAGATGATTGTGAACTTAAAGAAGAAGCTTTAAGAAACAAAGATATCATGGATGGGGTTATCAACGATGATGAGTCATGCTGCGAGCTCAAGAGAAAATGGAACATATATACAAACTATGATGATGCTTATGAAATTAATCATGAAGATAATGGGAATAAAGAATTATGTGAAATTCATGAGCCGCCGGTATGCAACATAAGGAAATATATGATCATTAAATATTCGTTTAATGATGATGAAGAGTATGTTGCGGTAAAAGAATACGAATACGATGATCTTATTATGACGAGAAGAGATGCGTGCCAAGCTTACCAAGAAATCTTTCGGATTATAGACGAAGGATGGATGGTGACTAGAGCAACGTGAAGAAAGGAAGCTAAATAAAAGTCTAACTTAAAGACTTCGTTGTAAACAAAAGTGCTTCCCGGGAGACAACCCGGAATGTTATTTAATTTTGTTATCGAGTATGTCTTCCCAGACTTCAATACGGCATATCCGCCCCATACCATATGGCGTATTGAATGTCTGGACGTTATCAATCTTTATATTTATGCACTTTAAAAACATTATTGTCTGTTTTACGAATACGCCGTATTCATCTGCTTGATACACCGTATCCACAGTCTGACCTGTATTTAGCTTGTTTTAGTTTAGTTTAAATTAACCGTAGATACCAAGATAAGAATGTACCTGTTTTTCCTATATTTCACACAGGACCTCGTGAAGGAAATATCGACGAATATTGGTGGAGAATTTACAAATATGGAAATCTGATTGTGTCTTGGAGTTTGAACTCAAACGGTAGTTCACACACGTCTTGTATAACGCAAAGTGAGATCTACAAGCAAATATCAGGGGAGTTTCTCATTCTAATTCTTTTTAAATTCCCGTATTTAATGTTTTACATATACAACGAGGACGTTGTATAATTCAAGTGGCGAGATGAAATTAGAATGTTTACTTGTCCTAAATTTTCACAATAAAAGGCTTAAATTATGCTCAAATTTAAAAATTTTCAAGTATACTTTTGTGAAATTACATGTTACATAACCCACACACAATAACCCTTGTTATATATTGTGTGGATTTAACTTCTCCATTTTAAATGTTTACCCCAATTCTACAAAATATAAGTGTGCCGGTGATGTGTAGACTTTAGATCTTGGTTGGTATATCGTATTCGAGACGCCCAACATAATGTAGTCTTATGGATTTATTGGAGTAACTTGTTTTAAATGGTAAATCTTAGTTACAAACAAATTTCCTTTACATTTGTTTTTTAATAAATACACTGGTTAGTTAACCTTCAGTTTAAACCCTTCACTTCATCTTTAGAGTACAGACTCACTAGAAACACGTTGAGACCATCTTTAGTGATTTACACCAATTATTTTGTTTGTTATCCCGTACATCTTAACTCACTTTAGATTAAGTTTTACATGACAGGTGCTGTTGATTAAATGTGTAAAGTTTGTATTTCCGAGTCTTTGTGTCGTTTTCTATCTTTGTACGGGTGGAATTTGAATTGCAAATGGGATGTTTCTAGTAGCAATGCTCATGTAATTTTACTACATTCACAATTAATGGTGAATCCGAAGAACGAAGAAATTACCGAAGGAATTATCCGGAATTATTACGATCGTGAAGATGGTGAAACTACACCAAGATTTGAAGTTTAGTTAGTAAAAAAAAGAGAAAGAAAGTTTAAAGATAATCGTTTCGCGAAAGAGCATTACCGAAGGAATTATACGAATGATCGATTATTCGTTGATACGTCGACAAAAATCAACGATGTAAGAGTATTGTACAAAGTGGAAGATATTGCCACTAACTATGCTAGTGTATGTAAAGTTTGGGTGGATTGTGGAAGTTGACCGTTATGGGCAGCGCCAACTTAGGTTGTTGTTTTTGATCTATGATCAAGACGTTTGTAAATAGTTGGTCTTTGTATTAATTGATACGGTCGGGAAAATAAGTGTCTCGATCTTGATATCTTAAAGTCTTAATCTAGTTGTTTATTGATTTTTATTAACAAATAACTTACTTCCCTCCTCACCTGATTGATTGCGCTTGGTTTTACGCGATTGAGGATTCATACGAACATGTTTGTCTATCCGGCGTTCCGGGTGTGTATGCTGTCTTGTTACCTTGTGGTTTACGACCTTGTGGTGAATGTTAGAAGGTTCTACCCTCATTTCATTCTTTATCTTAAACGTTGGTTAAATTTGAATGAGGATGTGACTCGAAACACTCATGTCTATCCGGATTAGGTGTGTCTTGTGTCGCTTCAGGACTTGTTGGAGTCGGTACTTCTGGTGAAAGTTTGTAGAATGTCACAACCGTCGCCTTCCAAACAAAACACCCATTTTTACCCTTTAAACTTGGTATACAATGGCTTCTAGTGGTGGAGTGTTACCTTGCAAGCTTTATGATAGATATCATCTCGATCCGGCAATTGAGGCAGAATTAGTTACATGTTACCACAATAGATTAGTTGAGTGATTGAAGTGTTTTCATTTCTGTTTGTGAGGTGTTGGTGGGTATATTGTAAATAGATCGAATAAAGCTTTACGGAAAATATATCCTAGGGATAATTTTTGTAAACTTCTAAAGGCTAATGGAGGAAAAGAAGATTCAAGTGCGGGATATTTGATGACATCAAATAACGTCTATTTTATAGCATCGTTTATCCCACGATATTAACCCATTTTGTATAATTATTATAAAGAATTGTTACTTAAACGTTTATATTTGAGAATTGTAGTAATTATGGAGTAATTGGTGAAACATTGGCAAAACAGGCGCGATTCTTTAGAGCTTAAATGAAGATATTTTTGAGTTACTGATTCTGAAAGACAATACGATATCCATCAAGAAGGTCGGCGTTATTCGTGCCTGCATCACCAAAAGACATAGAAGGATAAAGACCATTACGCCCGTATCCATAGGGACTCTACGCCGTATAAAGGATATGGATTCTAATCTAATATTCTAGAAGATATCAAACGTGGTCTATCTCCAAGAAAATCCCAATACGCGTATCCAAACCATTGGTATAAATATTGAACCGACTTCCCAACATTATAAATAGAAAAATTAAAAACGAGTTTTATAGTGTCCTTAATATATATTCTCAATACCTAACCTCAAAAGTCAATTTTCAGAGGAGGATAAGGGTGGAAGTGGCTCGAGCATATGTATTCATCATAGGGGAATCGTGTAATTCCATATACTTTAGTAATCGTTCAATTTTTGGTATCATTCGTTAACTCGGTTAGTTTACTTGGATAAATTATTATCTGTATGTATTATGAATTTAAGGCTAATACCTTCGGGTATTAGCTTATTATGGAAGATCTGAATGTTTGGATTTGTTTATATCGTATTTTTGATTAATGTTGTATGTTGTTTATGTTTAACTTTATTACCCCTGTTTTAGCGCTTTTGTTTGCGACTATGTGGTTCAACTGGATTAGCTTAGTGGGACCAAGCGGATCTAGAGTCCGGGATAGCTCTCCATATAGTAATTTATACACCTAAAATAATAGTTACATAAATATTGTCCATCTAAGTCTGTGTCTAGGATACGCTTCGGGCTTAACTAGTTAATTGGATATTGCCAGTGGTTTATTGATCGTGTTGACTAGCAGGTGACCTAGATAATTCAACCAATAACGTTCTGATTCCATTGGATAGTTGGACAAGTGGACTACTAGTGTATAGATTGCCATTAAGCGGTAAGTAGGTAAAGTCTCTATGAGCTAGGGTTTACCAAGATCACCATTGCTTTAATCCCTATGATAGATTATAATCATCAAATAAGGATGCTTTATGCGGATGCTTTAATTGTGATAGAATTAACATGTCTAGGTCTTAGGATGATATAACGCCTAAGTCTTAAGAATGATATGCCACCTCGAGAGAAGAAATCATTACACTTAATAAACAAACCAATGTTCTAATCGGATTAATAATGGTTAATATAGTTTTCTTATATAAGGTTCGACTGCTCTTTTATCTTTTGTTAATTAGCTTGCGTGGGTAATAGTTTCTTGAATTAATTGTAGTCACCAACCAAACCGTGCCAGTCTCTCAGGCTGAAAGCCCCCCCTTTCCATTAGAATTAGGATTTAGACTGACATAGGTTTAACATAATTAAATTGATAGATTTAACCTCGCTCTCAGTGATCGACACCATACTTACCACGAAACTACTACCGATTAGGTACACTGCCCGTTAAAGTGTTGTTTTTGGTTGAGTCGGCAAAATATAAATTTAAAACTTGAATCATATAAAAAACAACCCTACACTAAAACACATCACTCAGCGATATCTCTATAAATATAAAACCAATTTTAAGGTTTCAAGTGTGTAACTTTGTATAACTTTAGGGAGACGAACCCTAGCCTTTGTAGCAGCTTCATAGATCGTTTTTAGGGCCTCAAAACCCTATTGTACTACCTTAGATCCATGTTTTAATTCAAGTAAGGTTATTTATCATTCATCATTCAATATGTCTATGTGTTGTGTGTTTGATTTATCTTCTTGTTTTCATTATAACATGCGAGGCTAAACCATCCGTTGTATTTTCTTATTATTGCATTAAAGTCGGATTGTAGATCCTATTATTGTTGCTTCTTGTTGATGAATTTGCGCGTTAGGCTTTACAAAACCAGCTTTTGTCTGTATCGCAGTAGACACATCTAGGAAAACGCGAGTGAGTAGAAAGGATACAATCGGGTAACAGTCTTCATACTACCTTACCCCCTTATATGGTTGATCCCTCTTAAGATATTTCACAAGCATTTAATATACTCTTATGGGCCTTGTAATAATCTTCACACTACCTTACTTATGCGTTGCCTTAACGGAATATTAAATAGACGGCGGGTTCGTGTAATTCGTTCATGACCTAGGAAATACCTACACAGATCATCACAAGTGTGACAAGGCAGCAGGATTAGGAGAAGCAATCTGATAAGTAATGCATGATTAAGTAAATATATTTAATTATCATAAAGTTATCACCGGTAGTTTAGATATAAGTTAGTTAAGTTAATAGTTAAACAAACCAACCTCTCAAACCATAGATTTACCTGCTTTCATAAAATATAAAAACACAAAAAATAATCTTCTCTCAACCCCTAGAATTATGTTAGACCATGATCAAGCCTTCCTAACCTATTCCCTTAGAGAACGATAATAACCCCCCGAGTCTTGCCTATACTACTACTACAACGGTTAGGTGCTCAGCCTAGGGAGTTGTAAAACTTCGTGTAGAAGTCTTACGACGACCGCATCAAGTTTTATTCGTGTAAATTACATGTCTAATATGTTAAATTACAACAGTGGCATCATGAGCCATCGTATAGTGTAGTTAATTACATAAAAAACATAAAATTAGACCAAAAACCGCATGATTCGCATGTTTTCCTGAATAAAGACAAGATCACACATGAAGGATTCGAGGTCCAGGAATTCGATTGTTGAAGAGCCTGTTTACGGAACAACTTTGAAGTTGGAGTAAAAAAACTGGACTAGTGCCACTAGCGATGTATGTCAAATAGATTGATAATAAAAAGGAGAAAGGTTCCACAACGATCTG
This sequence comes from Tanacetum coccineum, assembly GCA_026074375.1. Classification (NCBI taxonomy): domain Eukaryota; kingdom Viridiplantae; phylum Streptophyta; class Magnoliopsida; order Asterales; family Asteraceae; genus Tanacetum; species Tanacetum coccineum. The sequence goes on from BQNB010116170.1 coordinate 10,193, forward strand.
AGCAAGCCACTACCACTGGTAGGACCTCCAGGTAGAAAGACCATCCCAACAAGATACTTCTTCAACCATGAATTAGAATATTTTGAGGCATGGTAATGAAGAGATGAAGTACGCTCTTTCGGTAACCAAGATTAAAGCTGCTAGATATAAGCTGTAGAATATATGATATACCTTATCTCACAATCAAATGACAAGAAAACTAGTGAGAGAGTGGAAGGAGTGAACACTTTAGAGAGAGAAAGGAAAAAGAGCAATATTAGATTCGAATGAATGAAAGTGAACAACCAACCCTCTCTAAGGTGTGGAGAGGGGTATAAATACATCCATTTGGCCGGCCATGGACCCTTAATGGGTTTACCATGGGCCTTAGGCCTTTCTACCTTATCAAGGTTCCAAAAACTATACTACGATCCTATCTTACGATATAATGAAAGTGACCGATACTTTTTATATTTCTAACAATCACCCCTAAGGGAGGTCACTCCATTTTACAAAACTGTTAATCCTAGCATACTATGCTTATCTTTAATCTTGAGCTCGTGGTCTTTAAACTTCAATCATTGTCTTATGATATGTTGTAGTGATCTTTGCTTTAGGCTTCGGAGCAGTTCCAGTAAGTGTGATTGTATGTGAACTGGAAACATTCTTTGCGTCCATCAACCAAGCATAATCTCTTATCATCATCTTGTGATATTTTTACCATCTTGTGTACTTGTGACTTTCAAACCGACATGCTCATACTTTTCTTGATAATGAAAGCTTGAATAGAACACCTTTCTTGAAGTTCTTTAACTTTAACACTTCGTCGCTTCAAGAAGGACGTGCGGTATCAGAGTAGCGGAAGTCTTGAAACATGTACTTGAGCTTTCTTGATGTCTTTATGTATGTCAATCGAGTATGAGCATGTGGCTATGAATCTTGACTTGTCTTGATCCAATTGTTGCGACCATTAGGATTACATGCATGAAAGGGTTAGTGATAAACAACATATATGGACGAAAGTGGATTTGTCACTTCGTCGAATACGGTTGTAATAACCACGATTCCTTGTTAATCAGTATAAATACTACTTGTGATCAGGTATAATCGAAGAAATTTCCTTGAAGGGTTTTCACAACTGTATAGTCGTTTCTCTTTACACGGGTGCGTCTCAAAGCAGAAAACACAGTACGAGGGTGAATCGATAAGTTTCTATCTCCCGATTAAAGTCGGAATTCATGTTCAACTTTCCTGTGTCAGATGCATCTCTTGGTGAGCTTCTATGGACATCAAAGTTGAAAAATGATTTAGGAAAATCACTCGGTGTGTTAAGATGCAAACGGTTTTTAAAACACACCAACAGTTTTATTTTTTCAAAATTCATCGTCAATTCATAAGCTGGACCGAATCGATATCCAGTGTCACAAGTTTGATCCATATAGGATCTCACAAGTCACCTACCGCAGAGCTTGTTTGATGTTGGCTCTAGAAGGATTTCCATCGTCATTGTGAATACTTTAGTATCACTCTGATGTTCTGGCAATATCACAAGGATAATGCGTAGGACTCTTAAGTTATTACTTATTTTCACAGTGTATGAGCAACAAATATTATTGAATAGTGGCGTGTTACTTCTCAGATCAACAACACAAGATAATATAAGAACGACCAAAAAGTCGTTTAAAACTGATACATTAGATTTAATAAAGTATGTGTTATAAAAGCCCGAAGCTTTACTTGTTTACTTGTTATTATTACAAAGATTTCCAGCCCATAACAGATACACAAAATGTAATGCGACTAAATCTTTAATGCATGACTTCATAATATAATCACCAATGTATCTTCGTTCCACGTGTTACTTGGCTGAAAAAATTTGCATTTTAAAACGTTAAATAAGTGGGATTTCATAGGTTTATGTAATTGGATATGAGGACCGCAAGGACTTTCCCCGTGATAATGCAATAGATGAAGACATAACCAAAATGCAATTACGTTTAACCTGAGTCATGACACGAAGTCGACATAATTGAATTACATATATAAATATTGCTATACTGCCGTGATGATTGTTCAACCCGTAACATCAATATCCGACGCATGGATTACGTTCGTTTCCGTGATAGCTAGTCACCCCAAACGGGGAGGTCAATCCATGTAGATCTAATCTATAATCATTCGCGCTCTCATTCCAGTAATTGACAATCCTGTTTTCATGGGCTAGGTGGGATATCGCTACTTAGGCAAAACATAATCATTGATCATATGTACACTTGGTCCAATTTTGTAATACATGCATATGTTTATCCCACCAAAAAATTGTAACTTAATAGTTGGGAAAACATGGCTATGAATTCCTTTGAGTGTTGTAAACTGATAAACCAAAATATCCAAGTAAAAAACGCGTCAGGCTAACGCTCGAATGCAACCTAGTTAATAAAAGGGTCGGATTCAGTTTTCAAGTCGTTGTCTACCAAAAAAAATGTATATAATTCCTATATAGTTATATCGTACTATCGTTAGGCTATTCATAAGTTTAAAGGTCATGACATGACGTACGAGGAGTTAGGAACTTTAATCGTAAATCCAACAAACTCGTCAATACGCCATCCGAAGAAGCCTCATCATGAAATTACCTAGTAATATAGCATTCGCATAATAATAACTTTATACTTTAATATAGCTATATCACCATCTAAATCGTTTAAGTGAAATCGTAATATAAAGTAAAACGTTTATATTACGCTTTAGTAAAAAATGAATAACTTGTGTTTTAAGCTGCCCTGTTTCTTGAGTCTCTTACGCCACGCTTTCGTATTAAGGACGAGTGATCATAACAATCACCTTTTTAGGTTTTGAGATTATGATGATGATAGTGTTTTTACTGTTCACACCAGCTATAAATTTTTTAATACTGAAAATTAAATGTAAAACCTTTTTTGTGTATTTATTCGTTTAGCTCGTTTTAGTGATTCTTTCGAGCACGTTCTCGTAATTAAAAGTTTTATCATATTATGGATGTTTACAAACTATAAGTATCTGCCATGAATAGTAACTTTTTATAAAATTTGTTTTATAAAGTATTTAGTGTCGTAAACTCGTAATGTGTTCTTCTTGTATTAAATCCGTTTTTCGAGGGTCTTATTCATTTTGGAATCCTATGAGCATGTATATCTTTATAAAACATAAAATGGCTGTTAAGAAATTGGACCAAAACAGAAGGTTTGGGTTTTGTGATTTAGAATGTTTTACGTATGATTTTAGTACATTTAGCTTCAAACTTATTTACAACTACTTACAAATTTCTATCTTATGTTTTACATATCTAAAATCAAATTAGGGCATACTTTGTCAAGAATACCAAGTAACAGTTTATCTTGTTATTTACCGCATCATTTTAATTTGAAACTTAGTAAGTAAAAATTAAAACCCTAATTTGCACTTATAATGTAATACTTAACCAACATGTTAAAACTCTGATACATCCTTTTAACATAATATTTCATCCATATGACATGTACTAAGGGTACCAAAACAATGATCATAAGTAAAATTCATTTTACTTATTCAAAAGTACCTAAATGGTGATTTAGCTAATATAAAATTATGAACACATAAAATCTTAGTTTGAAATGACTTTTTTTAAAAAAAAAAAAGGGCCTTATTATATAACCTTGATTGGAAGAGTAGCGTAGAGATTAACAATACCCATTGTGATTAACAACCTTGCTCTTGCAAAATGTTAGGTGAAAACCTAATTTCAACCAAAAACCTAATCTTGCAATTTCTTCTTAAAACCTTTTCAAAGCTCAACCAAACCCTTAATTCGTCTTAGAATACCCTTAAGTATGATATGTAATCACTTAATCTGGTGAAAGAAAATCAAATAGTGGTTGTGTTTGTTAAGTGTTTTGAGACGTGGGTTGTAGAGAGGAAAGGAACTCAGATTTTGATTTCTTTGCAATGAAATGGAAAGTATGAGCTTTTCTATCACAAGTGCACCCTTATTTATACTATTAGGAAGATATTTTAGAGATATTTTGTGTCTAGTGGAAGTATGCAAGGTGGAAGGATATGGAAAGGAAGTGGAAGCTCACTTTGGATAAGTTTGGCTAGTCATGAGATCAAGTTGATATAAGATGCATGTATGAAGATATTTGTGAAGTTTCCTTGGTCTCATCTTATCTTCCTAGTCATACATACACGAAATATATGTATAATTGAAGATATAGTAGATATGTATTTGATCATTTATATAATGTATACTTGTATTATATAAAGTATAATGTAGTATAGACTTAGAAAAATGTATAACTTGCACATTGTAATGATGATTTGAATTCCTTTATAATGAATATGTATTAAGTGATAAAATCTTGACAGTTTTAAATAAAATTTAAGTTTTGAGTATAAAATTTGGGTATTGGATGAAGCAGTAGATATTATAATAAAAGTTAACAAAACGGGTTTTTTTAATTTTTTTTTTTTGGCTTTTTCGGGGGGGGGAATAGGTTTTACGTACTTTATCGCGAAACGTAAACATTAACAGTAACCAATAAAAATAAAATTGTGCAATGTTAATTATTATCTCTAAATCATTATATAACCACTTGCTTGATGTAAACATTTAATTTGTTAATGCCGTTTAACTTGAATGATATTTTAGTTTAACACGATTTTACTTAACGATACGATTTAATAGCAAACGCGTAATAACTTAGAAATAATTAGTGGATTAAATAATGTGTACAATGCCTAAAAACGAGGTGTTATAGTCTTCCCTATTAATGTTAGCCTTATCCTCAAGGCTATCACACAGGCACTTGATGATGGTACGGTCTTGGTGAAGAGGTGTGGATATTTCTTCCTGAATTGATCTTCACGTTCCCACGTAAACTCAGGACCCGCATAGAGTTCCATCGAACCTTGAAAATTGGACCCAACGGGGGGGGGGGGGGCTTCGCCTCAATTGTTTGACTTCGCGATCCATGATTTCTACAGGCTCTTCAACAAAATGAAGCTTGTCATCTACTTGCAGTCCTTCCAACGGAACGACTAAAGGATCGTCAGAATAACATTTCTTCAAGTTAGAAACATGAAACGTATTGTGGACCCTGCTCAGCTCTTGAGGAAGCTCAAGCTTGTAAGCAACAGTTCCAACCTTTTTCAACACTTTGAAAGGTCCGACATATCTAGGGTTTAACTTCCCCCGTTTGCCAAAACGTACGACCCCTTTCCAAGGCGAAACCTTTAGCATAACTTTATCTCCAACTTGAAACTCCATCGGTTTACGCTTTAAATCAGCGTAGCTCTTTTGTCGATCGCGAGTGGTTTGAATCCTTTGTTTAATTTGGATGATCCTCTCCGTTGTTTCTTGCACTAATTCTGGACCAGTGAGTTGAACTTGTCCAAACTCGGCCCAACACACGGGTGAACGACACTTTCGACCATAAAGTGCTTCAAACGGTGCAGCCTTAATGCTAGCATGATAACTGTTATTGTATGAAAAACGTCAACATAAAGTTGGTGAATTCATAGGTTTAATGTAACCAAAAGTAGGACCGCAAGATTTCCAAGTGTATGATTAAGCAACAGATGCAAACATCATCAAAAAGTAATTATTGTTTGCTAAGCTCATGACACCGAAGCTCGACCATTCTATGTGCAATTAATTGCCAGAATAATGCCCTTTACGATGTTCTAACCCGAAACATCCCAACCCGACATGGTATATGTTTGTTGTCCGGTACACCGGCACAGTGAGCGCTACTCACCCAATCCGGATGTACAATCTAAATAGGATCTTTTATCAACTATTCGCGCTCGCTATTGTTAATTCCCAACTTACGGACTATGCAATTGACGTTCTGATAATGGCTCAACTGGGTTATCGCTACTTAGGCAAACACATAACCATTATATAAAATGTACACTTGCGTCCAGTTTGTAAAACAAGCATGTTATCTCACCCCAAAAATATAAATCATTTCTTATAACTTGTAAAAAATGTGGGGCCATGATCTACCTTAGTGGTAGTTCCCAGTTTGATATAAATATCTAAGCAGGTATCGAAACCACCGTCAAACACCTAAGTAAATACGGTCACGTCTTAGTTTACTTGTTTAAACTAACGACTCTATATATAAACTAAATTTCATTTTAAGTTTATATATACTGTTATCACTTGTTTTTATATATACTGTTATCACTTGTGTGGTGGTGCCCACGATTAATGTATTTATTATTTCGATGAATGTCGTAAACGTGAAATGTTTATTAATAAATATACTTTATTTATTAAATCTTTATTAATTAACACGATTATAATCTCAAAAATATATTATATTCGATTGTCTCGTTTAACGTGAAATTGTTTACGTTTTAATTAAAATTATTCTATTTCTACAACTGTGATATTATAAACCCGTATTAATATCCGATCGTATATTATAAGAATTATATTTCGTTCGTTTCTCGTTCACTAAAATACCTTTCAAGTATTTTATTTTCACTTAATTACTTAGGTTCGAAAAAAAAAAATTTTAATCATAAATATTTACACTTTTGTCCCTTCGGTTTTATAACTTATAATTATCTTACATTTCTAAACCTTTAGTTTCCAAAAAATGTCATAACTATTGCCTTAAGTTATGAAAAGTAAATTAATTCATATTTTAATTTACTCATCAGACCACTGTTTCAGAAATTACTCAAATGGTCCCTCAAGTTTATTATATTCGGAAGATAATAATTTTAAACTTTTTAAGTATTCGAAGTTACATTTCTAGTCCCTCTTATTACGAAAAGTTACAATTTTTAGCTCTACTTAAATAAACTCAGTAGTTTATTAATTCCATAATGGCCTAGGAAAAATTGTTTTCATCTGTTGCTTTCCAACGAGTGGAAATAGTCAACAGTGGCTACACACGCCACTGTTATGGTTTTATAAGTCAAACAAAAAGTTCTTAAGCTTTGAAAATTTATAAAATTGATATTGGTTCCATGTCTCTTTTGCTGTTCCACTTGTACCTTAAAAAAAAGAAAGAATCAAGTTTTCCAACAATTTATATATGACAAACAGTGGTAACAATCTAAATAAGTCAAACAGTGTTGTGGTTTCACAAAAAAATGTTCTTAAGCTAGTAAGCTTTGTGGCTCGAATAAGCTCGATTAAGCTACGTCTTTTTCATGTAAAACCATATTTAGATACTACACCGTGCCCTTAATCGAGCCAACTATTTACATGGTAAAGTTTACGTGTGGTTTTGTTTATTTTTGCGTCTAAAGTGTCGCGTTTGAACCTCGACTTTTATTATTTTTTTATATCGAATTTGTTTATGTGACACCAATAAGCTCTTGCTTATTTATAAGATTTTTTTAGTATGTATGAGGTTTCAAAGCTAAGTGCGCGTTTTATTTAAGTTTTCGTGAGAATTCGCTTGGGCTTTTCATCTTTCACGGGTTCATGACCTCTCATTTACATGCATGGGTTCATTTAAGTCATCTGTTCGTTCGTTCTGGTTCTCTTAATCGTGTTTATTTACTCTAGCACAACACCACATTCACAGTGAAGAACTTATCAGCGTGACTTGAAACCTGCATGGGTCGAACCATGCTCATGTTTTATGTACACAAGATTCTTTACTCGATTTTTACAAGGCACCTAGTATTTATAATGACGTAAATAACTAAGGAAATCAAACGTGAGTTTAGCTTAGAATTACAATAGGTCCTATGTGTTTGGTTCGACCGTATTGCACCCAAACGTGTAATATACTGTAGCTTCATAAGCGTATACCTTTTCCTTGTTCGGTTGAATGGTGAAATAACTGTAGTTCGCAGTAAAGTTTTTGTACGAATATAATGAGATGAAATGGGTCAAGTTTGTTACTTGAGAGTGTTTAGAACTTTTAGAACTTATCAAGAGTGACTAGTGAGCTTATATTTATAGGGTTGAAGCTAGTTAGAATTCTTAGTCCAAATTCTAAACCTACGAGCCTTAGATTTGTTAGTTTCGAGATATTTGATTGTCCACTTGCTCAAACTTATCAAGAGTACAATGCTTTAATTAGCTAAATATTGTACATGATAGGCTAGATATGCAAGTTGCAAGTTCCGTGTGACCTTACACACTCAAAATAATTGAACAACATCTATTATAATTTCAAGTTAGAGGACTGATTTGGCTTCTCATAATGAACAACTATGATGAATATGAATTTGAAAGATTTATAAACTTTGTGTACAAGTAATCTATTAGGACGATTTTTGTGAGATTTCTTGACCAAATTGATGGGTTTTACAGTTAGTCACACAAGATATGATTTAAATCTATGTATTTAAATATTTAAATGTACCTCGGTTTAGTCTAGGGTATTTTTGTGGTGGTCTAGATTATTGTATTGCGAAAGTAACTTTTTACTGTGTCAAATCAAAATAAAACTGAGCAAGTTTGATAATTATTACTTAAATAATTACTAGACACTTATGAGACATATCTTACATTTCTCTTTGGTGACCATTCACGTAATAATGATATTTTTTTGTCTACGCGGATTTAGCTTAAAGTCAAAATTAAAAGTAAAAGGTATCGGGCTAAATATAATTGTTGACATTTAAAGAGTCGTACAATACGTGAAAATTAGAAATGTTACTGTTTACCACCGTTTAAATGAGCTTTGTCCTCAAAGCTTAAGACTGTAGTAGATGACAGAGTCCATTTGTGAAAAGATCTAGGTATTTCGCCTTGAAACGAATCTTCACCATTCCAGGTGAATCGGGCTCCTTCTAGAGTTCAGCCAACTTACCAATGGTATTCCGGTTTGCTTCAATTCGTTTGATCTCGTTTCCAGATTTCACGGGTTCCTCCACAAACTGCAGCGTGCCATCTATGTGAACTCCTTTCAACGGCATGACTAACGGTTCGTGATAAGTGCTTAATTACACATATCTTTTACCTCTAACAACGAGCTTAAATGACCAAAAACAGACAAAAACTGCCAAATATATGTTTGTTTTGCATTTGTATTGTGCAGGAAGTGGATATCATCAAAAAGACAGAAAACCAAGCCAAATGACAAAAAGAAGCATGGATGGTAAAGATGTGCAAAATCAAGGCCAAAGTCCAAAATGTCAAAGTCAGAGTCAATCTGAAGAATCAGCAGTCAACGGAGCCGGAACTGAAGAAGCTATTGAAATGCAATCTTTACATTGATGGGCCGGGAAAGGCCCAAGAGTATATTTATGAAGTTGTTGAAGACCAACTGGCCCTACAATCATTAGACAACAAGCCTTATGTGTTGCATTTGCAAAGTCTGTGAAGACTTTGAAGGCCCAATCAAGCCCAGTTACAGCCAATTCTCTTAGGAAGCCATTGTACACACAACCCACTCATCACCTTATTGGGCTTGACAAGCCAATACCCAAACTGTACCTTCTGGGCCAGACACATTCAATTGGCCCAATACAAGCCCATTAACCTTTTTATAAAACACTAAGGACCAAAAATGTAAAAATTTTAAAATTTGTTTTATAGAAAAAATGGTAAATAAAACAATAAGTGGCCAAAAACTGCCAAGTTTGTAAACTTGGTTTTAAAAAGAAACATGTTTTAAACTACAAAGGAGGGACTGAATTGCAAATTACCTAAACTTTTATTCTTTTTAAAGATATAAAACCAACAAGGGCTGAGAAAATTGCAATTTACCTAAATCTTTGATCTTTTAGGTATAAAACATAAGGGGGCCAGTTTTGTAATTATCCAAACCTCTTTATTCTTTTGTTATAAAAAACGCAAGGGCCAAATGTGACACTTTCTAAACTAATTTATAACTAAAAAAGGGCTTTAAAAGAAATGACAAGAGAAAGAAAGTGCAAGGGTCAAATGTGCATCTTTTCCATAGATCCCTTTTAAAAAACCAGTTCACTTGCGTACTGTAACCGTTTACGCAAACCCACCATCTCCCCCTGGTTTACAAGGCAATACCTCTCCAAGTACCATTTCAAGTCACCCTCACTCTTCCACTTACCCGCCCCATTACCCCTTCCACTTGGAAAAACACTCAACCCCGAAGTTCCCCATCCATTTGTGAGGTAAGCGAAAGCAAATTAGGAGGTTGGATTGTTTGGAGGGACATACTATCCCACAGCAAAACACTTCCCAAGTCAAAGAGAAGAAAAAGAGCCTCTATAAAAGAGAAGAAGTCAACCCGAAGACAACATCTTTTTTTTTTTTTTACTTTCTTAGTTTAAAATTTAGTTAAGTTTGCTTTAAATATTATTGTACTCAGTTCTTTTTAAGATTTCATTGTATTACTTTCAGTTTTAATCAAAGTTAAGTATTTTTGTGATATTGCATTTGTCAAAATTCAAACTGTCATTTAAGCCGTTTAATTCTGTTTAACTTATATAAGAATGTGTTAAAATGGATAACCATTACTTGTAATCACCTTTTCTAAGCCTGTTCTTAACTAAAAAACAGTTTACAAGCTCTTTTATATATTTAAGGGGGTGTTTGGTTTAGACCCAAAATGGGTCATAATGGGTTTTGCATGGGTCAAATGCACTCAGCCAACTTTGGCTGAGTGTGTGGGCTTCATTAAGCCATTTAAATCACCATTGTTAGTTTGAAAATCAGTTTTTATGCCCCTTTTGGTTTCTGTCAATTTTCCAATAAGCAAAAGTGAGCTTAAGTGCTCAAGCTGCATAAGCAGCTTAAGCACACTTTGGTTGTGCTTATTTGGTTGTTTCTAGCCATTTTGAAACACCCTTGTTCTGTCCCTTTTGGTTTGACCAAGTATGAGTCAAAGTATACATGCATAATTTTTGAAAACTGCCAACTTTAAGCCCAATAATCAGCAACTTTTTCTTAGCCTTAAGCCCCAAAGTTTTGAAAATAAGCTCATTGGAGACCCCTTTAATTCTGTTTGTACTTTGTTTTGGCTAAAAAGCTCTTAAGAGCTTATTTGCATAAGCCCCAAAAAAGCCTCTAGCCACTGCCATAATTTCCCCTGGTGCTGAGCACCATATTAAGCCCCCTCTTTTCTAGCTTATTCAGTGAGCTAAAAGCATAAGTGCTTTTACCAAAGTTGTTTCCCTCAAGCCCCTTAACAGCTTTGCTTCTTTAGCTTTTTGCTAATAAGCACTTTGGACCCACCTTGTAATCGGGGTCCACTTCAGGGACCAATTGTGTAACTTTCTCTTTTCTAGTTAACATTGTTAGTCCCTGGGGTTAGTTAGCCTGT
>BQNB010116171.1:7928-19391 GCA_026074375.1 Tanacetum coccineum
AACAATATAAGAATTTATCTTTGGTGACATATCATACATAGTAGTATCTCTATTTATTATCTCTGGTGATATATCATATATATTACTGTTTTTAGGGGCAATTGCATATATCCCCATTAAAAATTACATATTTGCATATATAATCAAAACATGTTTAACTTGCATTGAACATCATGTATTGAAAACTTGTATTTAGGGTATATATTCAAATATTCAAGTTTTATTGGGTATAAATTCAATTCTCCCTATAAATTAAAACTTAATTTTTACAAATTACTTTCTTCTATTATCATATATTATACAAAAAAAAGTATAAGCATGGTACCATCTCTATAAGCATATAATTAGTGATATAAGCATTTATCACTGGTGATATATCATACATAGTACTATCTCTATAAACATAGGAAATAGTACTTTGTATGATATATCACTGGTGATATATCAAGTATTTTTGAGTTAATAAAGATATTTTTTACAACTGACTGACCTCTCTTAGTTTCCGTTTCTCAGAGTCTTTTTCATTCTCATCTTCGTTATCATCATCTTCAATAACTTTCACCAATCCAATACGACCTTTATACATCTCAAAATTCTCTCTATCCACAGCATCCTGGCTGGTCCAATTCCTTAATGCAGGCCATTTACGTTGCATCATCACCATACCATCAATTTTCGTATAATGCAAGTAAATAAGCTGTTATTAAATCAAAAAAAACAATGAATTAAAATATGCTTTAGTATTTTTTTTATTTAATTTGATATTAAAAAAAGAAAGTTTAACTTTACCATTAAAACTGTGTTTGGCCCATAATTATAGTTTTCTTGTGTCATGTCGTCCCAATTAGTCTTGCTTGTTTGTATATGATCCCATATAAACTTGCACCAGTCAAAATCATTGATGATATCTGTAGACTTGATGTTCTTTATCACATAGTATATCAGCCTTGAGCTATTATCACAGTGGATCATGCAGTTTGAGAATAGCATTAGGTAATTCATTTAGAACATGAAGTCTGTGTTTGTTGTTCTTTGGATCTGTTTGGATAGATCAGATATTGTTATGTACTTCTTGCCATGAAACTGTTCCTTGAAAGCCTTTAGGAATTCGTCATCGTACTCCCTTAGAGAATCAGACTCGAGTTTGTTTTTCCCCATAGGGATTCCTAGCACTTCCCAGATCATTTTTGGTGTGATTTTGAGTTCAGACCCACTTGGGAACGTCACTTTCATTTTTTTGTATCTAAATTTTTTACAACAAAGTATGGTAACTTCCCAGGTATCTTCTCAAATGGGAAATCCAACAAAGTTCCAAACCCCATCTCTCTTATCTTTGTTTTCCTTTCGGGCGTTAAAGTTTTTGTCGCTTCGTATAGTGGTTTAACTGTAGTTTTTGCCCTTAATGATTTGAATTGCCTTTCAACTTTTTCCTTTTTAACACTTTTATCTTGTGGCTCTTCAATCTCATAATCTTTTACATTCTTCTTTCATTTTTTTATCCGTCTTCTTCCTTTCCTCTGCTTTATTTTTAAGATTTTCAACCCTCTTTCTTTTCTTAAGAAGCTCTTTTCCCTTCTTCTCTAAGAGTTGTTTTTTCGCAGATCCTCTTGTTGTTGTCCCTGGAGATTCAATTTTTGTTCTTTTTCTCTTTTTTCCATCATCGTCTGTTGCTTTTTCTTGTATCTTAGGTGTTTCATTTGTTGTTTTTTTGAATCGATGCTGCTGATGTGTTAGTAAATGAGCCTTTTGTTCTTCGTGTTGGTGTATTTTCAGATGTTGGTGTTGTTTTTTCTGTTGGCAATATGATTTCTGTTTCTGTTTGCATATCTTCGTTTTTCTTAGATTTTTTCGTAATTGATTTTATCATGTTTTTTTTCTTCATAGAAGTCAATGGTATGTTCCAATCTGCACAAATAAATTGCATTTTAGTCTTTGCGTACTTCATTTGTTATCTAAATATCATTTGTGATGCAAAAACTGAATAAGTGTGCGTCATAGAGTTTATAAGTTTCTATCTCTTTTGTCATGTCAAATATGATATCATACATAGACAGATCAAGTGTGCTACTTACAGATTATCAAATGTGATATCAATTGTGATATTGCAAGCAAGCAAAACAAATATGACATCAAATGTGATATTGCAAGGAAGCGAAACTACTATGCTGCATATATATATATATATATATATATATACTTAATATATATATATATATTATATAATATAATAGAGAAGATCAAAAAATTAGAAGAAAAAACTTAAAATGAAATGATAAGATAGAAACCACAACCACACATTACAGATGCACCTATAACAATGCTGCATCTCCTTTAAAAATTCCTCCCTTTCCTATTTAAAATGTGTGCTAGATAATCCTTCCTTATTCTTCTCATTTATATTTATTTTTCCTCACTTGATCCCTTCCCTAAACATAAATATATATATATATATATATAAAATATATATAAATACTATATATATATATATATATATGTTTATCATATTTAATATAAGATATTGCAAGGAAGCGAAACTACTATGCTGCATATATATATATATGTGTGTGTGTGTGTGTGTGTGTGTGTGTTTATCATATTTAATATAACGCAAAGTCTAAACATTTAAACATGTATTTTGCATACATTCAGATTTTACCACCACAGTTGATATTTTTAAATTACAGACACTTATATGTTAGAATGTACCTTTACTTTTACCAATCTCCGGAGATGGATTTACAAAAGAATTTGTTTCTATGACTGCAATACAAGTGTTTTTTTAGATAATAACATGATGTATGAAATTGTAATGTTTAAAAGATTTTTTTTGAAAGACTAACCGGAGATAGCTTGTATTACGCCCAGATCCTTATAAATATCACCTTCTACATTTTTTCGAAAAGCAAAAATCTTATGTTTAATGTAAAACAAAAACTACATAACATAAGTGCATATATACTAGTCTATGATTTAAATTACATATATCACTGTATCCTCTATACTGTTTGGCCTAAACGCTTGAACGCTGGCCGAAACGCGCGAACGCTGGCCTAAACGCGCGAAATCACTGTTGATAAACTACGTATCAATACTATTATCTAACATTGCTTTTTAAATACTTTATCACTGGTGATAAACTGCATATCAATCACTAGTTTATTCAAATCCAGAACAAATGCAAACTCTAATCTCTCATTTAAATCAATAATCCATCAATAATGCTAAATAACAAATAAGTTACATAAATAAGCATAAAATCATCCAAACATCTCAATAATTCATCAATAATCACTAAAATTAACATGTATCATCTTAGACACAATTATAAAAGAAATAAGCACAAAATCATATGAATATCAAACAAATAAGCATAAAAACAAAAAAAACTATCTAAAACGCATCTAAAATACAGAAATAAGCATAAAATCACACTAGAAAGTTAAATAAATTCAAAATAAAGCATTATAAAAACCGTACCATCTTCCTGTTATTTTTGCGGTGTTGTTGTTTCTGCAAGATCAGACGTTGTGTGCTTCGATTGATCCATTTCTGTGTTAATTTATGATTATTAAGCTTTTTTATGGCGGTTTTTTGATGATCTTAATTTCTAGGGTTTCAAAGAGATATTTGGGTTTTTTGTTTGATGAGAGAGAAAAAATTTTGAGTTATGAAACGATTTTGGAAGGTAGATGTTTAATTTTTAAAATTTACGATTTTAGTCCCTCTTTCATGTTTCAAATTTGTGCAAGAATGGTCCCTTCGTGTTTTTAATCCTTTGATCTGGTCCCATGTAATCAACGGCTGAGGATTGTCCCTCAGTATGCGAGGGAAAACTAGTCGACTCTAAATATATAATAGGTCATTTAAGTAACTTTAAGAATCTCATCCACTTGCCAAATACCAAAAACTGTCCTTCCCTTTATACACGGCACGTCGACTAGGTTACGGCACAATTCATGCCGTGTAAAAAATCAAGTTCTGAATAAAAAAATAGGAGAATTAAATTAGTTGACCTAATGCTTCAGTAATGGACATGAATAACAATAACAAGCCGCCAAACATTGTTGTTGACATTTAGGATTTCAAATTTTTTTTGTCGAAACCAAACTTACAAGTTGTAATTTGTCGACTTTTCAGAATTTCACAAGTTGCATATATGCATCTTCAGTAAAATTTTATACAAAAAGTTTATACTTCATGAAAACTTAAATAAAGTCCATACTACTCTCCGGATTGTTATTTAGCACACATTAGTTCGAATCTTAAGATTCCTTGAAAAGTTAGATTTTTAAAAGGCGCCCTTATGCATACTTTTTATTTTAATTTGAAACTTTATTATAATTGTTATCCGGTAACCAAGTCAAAGCTCTAGCAAATTAATTTATAGCTTTAGTTCCAACTCTCTTCGTTTGACATAAGTAAAGTTATAATTTAAGGAAGGTATAAATAACTAAACTCATTTTTAATACTAAAATTCAAATGAAATTAGCATATTAACTATTATCAAATACTGGATTAGAACAAATGACTTAACACTTGGTAAATGAAAAAAAGCATTCCTTAAAGTTTAAAGTTTCAAAAAATCCGTCCAAAACTATTTTTCATCTTTTTTTCGTATGTCCAAAAATTATTGTACACTATTAAAAATATTTGTTGTAATTGGTAAACTTTACTATATTGCCCTTAATAGAAATTGATATTTACAAACTAAAAGAACACATTAATTAATTGTCAAGAATAAAACTATCTTTTGTTTGACTTTCGTAAAAATCAAAGCAGTAATTAGTGCATTTTTCTTAAACTTTTTATTTCTTGTCTGTTCTTGGTCTGTAGATCAATAATTTTGAAACGGCTAAGCAGGAGAATACAACAATAACACATTTTAATTTTCAATACAATAACAAAAGTAAGTAATATGGCTCTCTTTTGATGAATGTCAAACTCTGCACCTTCACAAATTTAATATACATATTGCACGCGGTAAACAATTTAGCTTGAATCTCACTTTGTAATATTCTGCAGAAAAACTACCCCTTTTGAGGTTTAAATACAACAAAACATTAGTCTCTCATTTATGCACTCTATATTTTAACACCCTTAGAGTTATCACTAATTTTAACATTAGCTTATGATTCATTAAACTCTACTTTTACTCTTTCTATGCGATCATTTTTTTATCTTTTATTATTATCAAACAAGAATATTGATTATTTTCAAAATATATAATTGTGTGTTTAAAACTTATTTTGTAATTATATTTGCACTGCCGTCCAACGTACAAGAAAAAAAACAAAGAACCTTGTGTTAATTCATACTTGACAATAAATATATAGTCCACATGTAACCTCCATTAGGCATGCATGTGCTTCTATGTTTTGGAGATATATTTAAAAAATATACGAGTCTTAGGTTGCAGGATGTGCATTAGAAAGCCGAGATTTTATTTTGATAAACATTTTACTTACTTGCGATATTTTGGTGTGTGTGTGTGTTTCATTATATCTCTAGTTAAACTAACAAAATAATAGAAAAATGTTAATGATATAGGTGTTTTATTGATGCGGACGTAGTTGCACATCCAAAAGTCTTTACTAACTCTCCTAGGCAGAGTACCTAACATTGTAGTGTAGTATAGACCAAGACTCGGAAGGGTTATTAATCGTTATCTAGAGATTATGAGGTAGGAAGGAATCGTATGTTATAGGCGTCTTAAAGGTTGGAGGGAAGAATACGATTATTGAATGTGTTATAACTACAGCTCATTAACTTACTTCTAATCGACAGAATTAAATGTAATGTCTCTGGTGGGAAAATGGTATTAAGGTATAAACAAATACGTGTCTACGTTAATTCTATTGCACTACTTCCCTAGTTGTTCTCTCAGAATATTATTGTTCGTCAACCTCGTTGTGTAATGTGTAATCATATTCCCTCTTAATTTCTGAAGTAGTTGAATTCAAGCTCGCATTATAACACTTGACAACCTCCCCGATCGACCGAATTAGGTACCTGTAAACTACACGCTCCCTCTCCCATTACCAAATCGCAGTGTATATTAAATACTTAGAGGAATTCTACCAGTAATACTTAAAACAGTTATGAAGAACTAGATGTAGGTTTCATCTAACCTAATCGCGTTCCTGCCTAGACTATCTATATAATGATAAGATCATCCTATATACTAGTTTTTTCTAGAGCCCCTAAAACGCACACCTAAGAAACCGGATAAAGCAATGAAAGATCATAGATACAAACTGGTTAATCATAAGCGCAAACATATCTATATCTTGCATAGCATGTTATTGTAGAAAGTAATGAACAGATAATCAAACAACACATTAGACATATTGCGAATGCTTAATTGGTTAAAGGTATTTAATCTTCAATTTAAACATGTGAGTGATAATGAGTACAATGGTTGTAAATAAAAAACCTTAAAAATAATTAGGCCATTGGTAGCATATACACTAAATGTTCTTCAAGTTTTCCACTGAGAATTTGAGACGAAATTCTAGGTTTGTATATTAAAAAATGTAGGTATTTGACAGTGTACAGCTTGGGCGTTTGTGAGGCCGTGTCGATCTTCAAGGCTTTTTTTCGTGACTCGGTATTGTGAACCCCTAAACCACACTCAAAAACAAAACACACCCACAAAAAAGTAAAAAATAAACAAACCCCCACACCAGAAAAAACCTACCACAAACCCCCAGACAAACCACCTAAACAAAATCAAACAAACAAAACCAAAAAAACACACCAAACAACCAACACACACACAAATTCATACCCACCCACACAAAAAACCTACAAACAAACGACCAAAAGAATGCAAAACATCAACACCAAAACCCCCCCCTATCAAAAAAGTCCCTCACTCATTAAACCACCCAAAACCTCACCATCAAACACACCACACTAACCCAAAACCAACAGAGTACATAAAACACACACACAAAACCACAGCACAACCTAGAACACTAAACAACCACAAACTAAAAACCCACCACAACCACCCACTTCTAAACCACAACCAAACCCAACATCACCTACCTCATACAAAAACATACAAAAAAACAAAATCATAAACAAACCAAACAACCACAAAAGAACATAAAAAACCAAAAAAAACAACAAAATAAAAATAACATAACCTAAACAAACACCAACAACTAAAACAATACTATCCTAAAAAAAACAATAACAAACATACCACAACCAACAAAATAAAACATAAAACAAAATAACAAAATAAAAAACTAAAATAAAAAAAATCAAAAAAAATCCAAACCAACCAAACAAAAAAAAAAAAAAACAACAAAAACAAAAAAAAAAACAAATAAAAAAAACAACAACGAAAAAAAAAACTCAAAAAAAACAACAAACAAAAAAAAACAAAAAAAAAAAAAAACAAATCGAGCGAACAACAAACAAAAAAAACACTCAAAAACAAAAAAACAATAAAAACATACAATAAACAAATACAACCAAAAAAACACAAAAAACCCCCACAACAGTGTGTGTAAAAACCAAAACACACAAAAAACACCCAAAATAAAAAAAATAAAATAACCAACATGTTGTGTGAAAAAAAAAACAAAAAACAAAGCCAAACAAAAATAACACAACATCTCTGTAAAAAACACAAACAAAACCAACAAAACATCAAAAAAAAAGAAAACATAACTAAATAAAAACTTAACAAAAGACTAATCGACACCGTCGTTTAAATGTTGGTTGACGTCGTCGCTGCTTGATTCTGTCATTGGTGTCATAGATTTTATCTGACTTGACTGCATGTCTCCACCCCTACTGATATAGTCACACTTTTCGTCAAAAATCCATTTTTTTAAGCATGATGAGTAAAGGCCGCCCAACAAGGGAAGTTCGCCATCTGAAAAGTTGCGTTTTTGTCCATGTTTCTTTATGCTGATCGAGCACCCAAAGTCATGTGTCATTTTCCTCCAAGCTTCTCACAAATGTTTAAAATAACTCTTATAAAAACGATTACTAGTATCAATATTTGGGCCATGCTTGCATGATTTTAAGAGGTTAAATGACCGAAAAGTGTTTAAAATTACACACTTATCAAATACCCTATACTTGAGGATTTGTTTGTCCTCCCAAGCAAATGCAGTTTTTCTACCATAGTAAAATAGCAAAAGTATCCGAGAGCATTTACTACTAAGTAAGATAGTTTATGGCGCCAAAAGAATAAAAAAAACCACCCACAACCAACCAAACAACCAAAAAACAAAAAAAACCACCAACAAAAACAACAAAAACGAAATAAAAACAAAAAAAAAACAAAGAAAAAAAACAAACCAAAATAACCCCAAACCCAAAACAGACCTAAGCCAAACAACAACCACCCACAAACACACATCCAAAACAACTAAACACAAACCACCCACAACCCAAAAAAATAACATACAACACACAAAAAACACCCAATAAACTCACACCAACAAGAACACACCATACACCACAACTATCCAAAAACCCCCCGCACCAAAACAAAAAATAAATAACACAATCACCACAACCACCCACAAAAACATAACAAAACTAATAAACAACATGACAAACACAACAAAAAACAGCCACCTACAACCCACCCCAACACAACAGACAACACCAAAACCCCCACACAAAACCACCCCCACCAAACCCACCCCCCAACCACACACCAACCAAAACACACAAACCAACCACAACACAAAACCCCAAACACCCCCAAAAACACCAAATAAACCGCAACCACAAACAACA
Source organism: Tanacetum coccineum (assembly GCA_026074375.1). Classification (NCBI taxonomy): domain Eukaryota; kingdom Viridiplantae; phylum Streptophyta; class Magnoliopsida; order Asterales; family Asteraceae; genus Tanacetum; species Tanacetum coccineum. Next base: position 16,698 of record BQNB010116171.1, read on the forward strand.
CACATAACAAGAAACCCACACCCCCACACAAAGGTTGCACCACAACCAATCCATACACACAAAAACACACCCCAATAACATCCCCCAAACCACCAACAGCATCACAACCAAAGCCCCCACCTAAACCAACAAAAAAAACACCAAAAACCCCTAACCCAAAAAACCACACCACAACAATAACACAAAAAAAAACCCACCCCAACCAAACGTCAACCAACAACACATAATAACCCCACACAAAACACCCCTAACAAACCACACCAAAACACCACAAAAACCAACCACACACACCACCCACACCACAACAACCCAAACAACAAAAAAAACACACCCAAATCCACACAACCAAACCAACCGCCAAAAACTAACCAAAAAAAAACAAACTAAAACCCCATCCAAGACACCCCGCAAACCCCACAACACAACCCCAGACCACCTCTACGCAAACACAACACACAAATACCAACAACCCAACCAGAAACACCAGAACACAAACAAACCCACAAACATGCAAAAAAAAACAAACAACAAAAAAACAACAAAAACCCTTCAACACCCACCAGAAAACAAACCCAACCAACAACACACCATCACACCCCCCCCCCCCCCCAAGCCACAAAAACATACCCCACACCCCAGCAAAAACCTACAACAAACAACTAAAAACAAACCACCCAATAAACAACCACCATAAAAACCAACCCATACATAAAAAACAAACACCCAAAACACAAACAAAAAAAACAAAATCCCAAGAACTAAACACACATAAAAACAAACAAAACAATACACCTACGTAATATCAATCATAACTATTTCCACATTATTCATATAATAAAATACAATATCTATCATTCTAATCGACATAACATGACACTAAAAATAACCTAACAGACCATCACTCAAATCACGTACTCAAAATTCTCCCCCAACCAAATAACAAAAAACAAAAACAAAAACATAAAAAAAAACAAACTATTATAATGGTAATAGCTCGTGATAAAAGCTTGCTGGGTCACTTGTCACCCCCCCCCCACCCCCCCCACCCCCCCCCCCCCCCCCTCCCCACTTATTAAAAAATAAAAACACAACAACACTAAAAAAAAAAACAAATAAAAAATCTGAATACACCCCCCACAACCCCATAACCAATCCTATAAAACCCCCAAAAACCCACACCACAGCTCACTTTTGACCAACATAACACACACAACTCATTTTATAACCAAAATTCTGCATTTTCTCTCTTCCTCTCACTCCTTAGATGCCACACATAGCACCAAAAACACCAAATCCAAAAAAAATTTGAAGATCAAATAATGAGCATACTAGTGAATCAGACTACCTAGTGTAATCCTTGCATTTTTGAGGTGATAAAAGAGGTTTTTCAAGAAGATTTTTATACAAGTTAGGGATGAGATTACACAAGTTTTTATAAAGTTCATTGGGATGAGATTACACAAGTTTTTATAAAGATTTTTATACAAGTTAGGGATGAGCACACTAGTGAATCATTTTTATTGTGGTAAAACTTTATAAGTTCTGTTATCATTTTATTTTGATTTCCAATTGTATATGTACTTGTATGATATATGATGATCAAGAGTTAAATGGGGTGATGTGTGCATGAATCTAGGTTAAAACTAGCTAAAATGTCTATTAAAACAAGTAAAATAATCATAAAAATTAAGGGCGGTAATTAACAATAGGTTTGGTAATTTTCAACAGGTTTAAGGTTGGATTTGATTACATTAGGTTGTAGAAAATTCTCTTATGAACACTTGGAAAATTGGATGATTTCTAAAAAGTGAATATTGAGTGAGATATGATCAAAATACTAAATCTAGTTGATTCTGACCTTGCTGTACAGTTGGTATAAAAAGTCACATTTACAGACTGAGTTGGTTAAAACGTTAAAACTATGAGACCTAGATAAAATCATGTATATTATGAATCAATTGGATAGTCAACTAACTCTTTACGGTTTGTAAATGGCATCAAAAATGATGAAAGTGAGATTTCAGCCCGAATTTGTAACTTGACCTTTATGTATAAAAGTGAACCTATGTATATGTATGACTAAAAGATGTACTAAAATGAGTTTAAATATGTAAAGTGGACTCAAATATGAAGTCAAGCATATAAATATATAAATTATACCATTTACGGTTTATAAATTACGATTATTTTCGTAAACATAAAAGTATACAAAATTTACAACTACCCGAACACTATGATATGTAAAGCGATTTTTGTAACTAAAACCGGAAGTGGTATGACCCACTTCTTGGAAGTTTTTAAAAGTTAACTTACTAATAATAAACATGTCCCGACCTCGAGAACCCGAAAACTTATAATAAGACTCATTTATAAGTTTGAATGGGCCATAAGGCCTAACTGGGCCACTAGGCCCAATGTATTAAAATAGACACATTGGACTTGGCTTTAAGCCCAACCCACTTGCGCTTAATTAATAAGCTAAGACCTGGTCTTGAGTTAATAATATCAACCTAATAATTTAATGGGCTTGCTTATTGGGCCTATTGGGATTTTTGGACTAATTTAGACAATACTAGTAAAAATGGCAAATAAAAATAAGTTAAAAACCTAGAAAACTCTAAGTGTGAAATAAATATGTTGCAAGAGTATGATCATCATATAAACTACATGTATATATATACTTATTTATTTATG
>BQNB010116172.1:0-18618 GCA_026074375.1 Tanacetum coccineum
GAATTGAATAAGTTAACCGTTAAGAACCGCTATCCTCTCCCTAGATTTGATGATTTATTTGATCAACTGCAAGGATCACGTGATTTCTCCAAGATAGATCTTAGGTTGGGTTATCACCAGCTCCGAGTACATGAGGATGATATTCCAAAGTCCACATTTCGAACGAGATACGAACATTTTGAGTTTACAGTTATGCCTTTTGGGTTAACCAATGAACTAACAATCTTTATGGATTTGATGAACCAAGTTTATAAACTGTATTTAGATAAGTTTGTTATTGTATTCATTGATGACATCTTGATCTACTCAAAGACTAAGGAAGATCATGAAGTGCATTTGAGGTTAGTTTTAGAATTATTGAGGAAGGAGAAGTTGTATGCTAAATTCTCCAAGTGTGAGTTCTGGTTGCAATAAGTGCATTTCCTTGGTCGCGTGGTTAATCAGAGTGGTATTCACGTGGACCCGGGTAAGATAGAGGTAGTAAAGAATTGGAAAGCTCCTACGACACCATCTGAAATTTGATTATTTTTAGGTCTAGGAGGTTACTACTGACGTTTTATCGCAAACTTCTCTAAGATTACCAAACCTTTTACTTTGTTGACTCAGAAAATTATGTGATGCACAATAATTGCATAGAACGGGAAGAGGCCTTTCAGACTTTAAAGAGTAAATTGTGTGATGCACCGATATTGTCACTACCTGATGGGGTTAAAGATTTCGTAGTCTTCTGTGATGCATCGAATCAGGGATTAGGTTGTGTACTTATGAAAAGGGGCAAAGTAATTGCATATGCATCAAGACAGCTAAAGATCCATGAGAAGAATTATACCACGCACGACCTAGAATTAGGAGCAGTTGTGTTTGTCGTTAAAACTTGGAGGCATTATTTATATGGTACGAAGAGTGTCATCTATACGGATCATAAGAGCCTTCAACACATATTTGATCAGAAGGAGTTGAATATGCGTCAAAGGAGGTGGATTGAGATATTTAGTGACTATGAGTGTGAGATTTGCTACCATCCAGGTAAGGCGAATGTGGTGGCAGATGCACTAAGTAGGAAGGAACAAGTGAAACCTAGACGTGTATGAGCAATGACTATGACTATTCAGTCTGGAGTATGAAGAATGATACTAGCAGCCTAGGGTGAGGCGTTCAAGCAAGAAAACGTACTTGCAGAAAGGCTACATGGTTTGGATCAACAGATGGAAAGGAAAGAAGACGAGAGTTTATACTTTATAGACCGTATATAGGTTCCGTTAGTAGCAGGTGTGCGAACGATAATTATGGACGAAGCTGTAACACCCCCAAATAGGGTCGCACCGGAATAATGAGTCAGGGAGTGTTACTTCATAGACCAATAGCACAAGATATGAGAACGACCTCTAAAAGAGTCGTTTAAAATACGATACATTGGATTTATTGAAATTGTTTAATACAAAGCACAACGGCTTAAATTGTTCAACATTCGATAACAAAGATTGTAGATCATAACAAAAATCCCAAGATGTAATGACTCCAAATCTTTTATGCATGACTCCCCAAAAGAGTATCCCAATGTATCCTTAGCACCTCGTGCCTCATTGACCTGAGAAAACATGCTTTAAAACGTCAACATAAAGTTGGTGAATTCATAGGTTTATGTAAATATAATGTAGGACCGCAAGATTTCCCCGTGATTATGCAACCTGTGCACCCATCACAAAATGGAATTACGTTTCCCTAAGCTCATGACACTGAAGCTCGACATGTATGAATGCAATATAAATATTGCCACATTGCCCGTGATGATGTTCAACCCGAAACATCCCAAATCCGACATGGTATACATCCGTTGGTTCACTCCGTGACACCAGTGAGAGCTACTCACCCGGATGGGGATGTCAATCCCAAATAGATCTATTTATAACATTCGCGCTCACACAAAGTAATTGACAGTTCATGATAATGGGCACAGTGGGTTATCGCTACTTAGGCAAACATGTAATCATGATAAAATGTACACTTGCGTCCAATTTGTAAAACAATGCATGTTTCTCACCCTAAAAGTTATAAATCATTGATATAGTAAAACATGGGGCTATGAACTCACCTTAGTAAATAGTGTTGATAATATAAATCAAGTAAGTGAGTCGACAAGCGAAATCCAAACGCAACCTAATTAAATGTAGGCCGTATGAGTACAATGTACTTAATAATACTATATCACAAGTTATATAGTTACGCCACCACCTAATAGTCTTTGTTTAGTTTTAAATGTCAAAACAATGTTTAAACCGTGCTTTATTGAACAAAGGTGTTTGTATTTGTATCTGTAAAATAAAGTGTGGTTTTCGTGTCACAATTGATTGTTTGTTAATAATACATGTTTTAATATTATTATTGATTATATAATGATATTATATAATTGGTTTAATTGATTTTATAAAATAGTGCACAAAAGTAAAAATAGTGCATACGGTTTTATAAACCTTATATCTTTATCGTTTAAACTTTGTTTTTCACGTTATTTATATCCATGGCTCCGTATTAAGCAAATATATCAAAATATTATATATATAATATTTATGCCCCTGATGAACAGTAGTTTTAATTGTTTTTATAAAATTATATAAAACTACTTTTATATAATTAATCGTCGTAACCTTCCAAAAGTCATAACTTACTCATATTTAATCCGTTTCGCTTGTTCTTTATATGTATGGATTCGTATTTGAAAAGTCTAATCAAATTTTATATTTATAATATGGTTTGGTACTGTTATGAGCAGTAACAGTAAGTGAAAGTTTATAAAAATACTTTTTATAACTTTAATTATTGAAATCATATTTTAATTGTATCTCGTTCGTTTTAATTCGGTTTTTAGTGATTCCTATGTCCACGTCTTCGTAATTAAAAGCTCAATTTAGGACAATTACTCCCTAACAGGTAACTATCGTGAACAGTAATATATGTTTATAAATTTACTTTTATAAACATACTTTTTAACTTAAACTTGTAAATAACGTATCACCTTCATTTTAAATCCGTTTTTCGAGTTTCTTACATGTTTTGATTCGTCATGAAAAGTACTATCTTTATAAAATATCTCCCTTAATATATCAGATCTGAAATAGTTAATATTTTTATAAAATAACTTTTATAAGAATACTTTTATACATTTAATTATTGTAAACTTAAAAATATCATATCTCCTTCGTTATTGCTTGGTTTTTCAAGTTTCTTATATGCTTACAATCCTTGTGATAAGTACTAATTAAATAAAATATAAAATATATATTTTTATACACGAATTTAAACAGTAGGTAAGTAAGTTTGTACATAATTAGTTTTATACACTTGTTTTATATACTTTTTACTTTATTAAATCATTACAAGTCTTCTAACATATTAAATAGCTTAACTTGATATATCTTAAGTCCTCAATAATATGTCCATCAATATAAGTCCATATTGTCCAAGAAAATTATCCAACATATCTATTTGTTTAACTAAACTTTATATGTAAATAAATAACCATAACTTGACAAATAATTATATAAACTTTCCATTGCTTGTAAACCCTTGTTTTAAACATATTTAAAACATCATTTTAATCATAAATAAAATGAGTTCGTGTATGTATGTACATGGTTTTTGTTTTATAAACTTCATAAAGTAAACCTAAGTGGTGATTAACATATATATCAAGTATATAAACATGTAAATGAATAATGAAGATGTTAAAACTTAAATGGACCTTAGAGATGAGTAGTAGGATGATGAACACAAGCTTATACTTAAGCTTAAACCCAATAATGTAAACTCAAGATCAAACCCTAATGAGAAAATCCTAATTATATTTCTTGTATACTTCTTGTTAAACCACAAACCTAAGCTTCCAATGCACTTGAATAATCTTAGATATACTTAGAATGAATACTTGTATGCTTAAATATGAAAATTATATGAAACCCTAAATAAATAAGGGTGAGCCGTGGGTTATAGATGGAAATGGAAAGAGTTTGCTTATGAAATTTACTTAGTGGATGAATGTGTATGTCTTCTTACCTAGTACTTGTTTATATAGGAATGTTTAAGTTTAACAACCTTAAACTAACCCTAGTTGAGTAGTGGGGTTAAAGTACACATTGTAAGAGCTCTCCTCCTCCCAATGCACTATGGCCGGCCAAGATTGGTGGAAAGGTACAAGTGACAAGCCAATTTATGGATACATGAGCTTTAAGGTACTTGTTGTGTAAGGTGTGACTAGGAAAGCATTATACTAGTGAGTTTAAGGTTTCATTATGTGTGTATATGCTTATATCTGGCCATATGACTTATTAAGTGATAAAATGAATTAAATTTTGGGTATTGGGTATAAAAGTGGGTATTTTTTTAGTATAGATAGGTATAGGTGCTTCCGGATATGCCTAAATGTAATTTATTGCGAAACGTAAGCGTTTTACGTAACCAACAAAAATAAAATAGGAAAAGTTAATAATTATTCTCATAATAATTATACAACACTTGCTTCACGTAAACTTTAACTTGTTTGGTGCCCGTTTACATTGAATGTTGATTTTTAGTTTACGCGATTTAACTATAGGATAATAATTAAAAGCGAACGCGTAAAACTCTAAAAATAAATAATGATAATAATTGAGTCATAAATGACCTGAAAATGTGAAATGTTACAGTCTTCACCTGTTAGAAGAGCCTTGTCCTCAAGGCTCAAGTTGCAACACTTGACGAAGGTACGTGTTTAGTGAAAAGATGCGGATACTTCTTTTGAAATTGGTCATCATGTTCTCATGTGAACTCAGGACCTCTTCTCGAGTTCCATCGAACCTTGGCAATTGGGATACGACTTTTCTTTAACTGTTTGACCTCTCGATCCATGATCTCTACGGGTTCTTCCACAAAACAGAGCTTATCATCAATATAAAGTCCTTCCACTGGAATGGCTAATGGTTCGTCGGAATCACATCTCTTCAAGTTGGATACATGAAATGTATTGTGAACCATGCTCAACTCTTGAGGAAGTTCAATCTTGTAAGCAACGAATCCACCCTTTTCCAGCAACTTGAAAGGTCCAACATATCTAGGGTTTAACTTCCCCCGTTTGCCAAAACGTACGACCCCTTTCCAAGGTGAAACTTTAAGCATAACCCTATCCCCAACTTGAAATTCCATCGGCTTACGCTTTAAATTGGCGTAACTCTTTTGTCAGTCATGGGCGGCTTGCATCCTTTCTTTGATTTGAATGGCCTTCTCGGTTGTCTCTTGAACTATTTTTGGACCGGTGAGTTGAACTTGCCCAACCTCGGCCCAACAAACAGGTGAACGACACTTCCATTTGTAAAGTGCCTCGAATGGTGCAGCCTTAATGCTAGCGTGATAACTGTTGTTGTAAGAAAACTCAACTAGTGGCAAATGTCTAACCCAACCATTTCCAAAGTCGATCACACAAGCACGTAGCATATACTTGGGAGTGTTAATCCTGTAAAGACCCCTTAGATCGTTATTAAGACTCATCCAGGATATAGTAACAATGATTAATAAACTTACACAGTGGAATAATAACATAGAAATCATAGTTACTTCAAGGTTTTCTTTATTCACTAGATCCCCAAGATCAAATGATCCTTGAGGCACAACTAACTAATATATAAACTATAAACTAACTAATAATATACACATTTTCTTTGTGTGTCTAGACTCTCATTAGAGAGATCTAACTATGATCGATGATTTAAACCAGATGCCTATGACCCTTTATATAGAGGGTTTACAAGAAAACCTAGCTTACATAGGAAGCTAACTTAATTTATCACATTAAGTCCTTGTTGTTTCATCTTTCTTCATTTATGCATATGTATTTTTGTAATCATCAAATTTGATATCCCAACAATCTTCCCCTATTTGATATTACAAAACAATCTTTATGAATGAAACAATCTTCAAAGCTTCCCCTTGACTTAAGATCTTCTTGAACATGCCACCATATATAATAAGCTGCAAATCATATCTCTGTAGTCTTCTTCCCCTTTTTGTAATCATCCAATAGGGGTCTTTTGTAGATAAGCAACTTGTAAACACTTCTCCTCTAGTGGTGCATGTATATGGTTAAACATTTAATCAATAAGCTTCCCCTGAAACCAATATGTTTACCATCTCTTAAATCTCGAACTCTATAGGCTCTATGTAATGATCAATGATGAAGAAAACTGAGCATAACGAATTTGATGAAGAAGTAGAATCTCCCAAACTTGTGTCTTATGTCTTGCACTATCCACGTGACGTCGAACTCATACTATAGGGAAAAATATAAGTAGATCGCAACCTCTTGACAAAATCCTCATTTATCTTATAAAATGAGACTGGGCACAATAACGTAACTCCTTCAAGTGATAGCGAATGTGAGTATTGAGCATCATAAGAAAAATCACACATTCCTAGATTTTGCAAGTCTTCGTCAACATCATATAAGCACGAAGAAGTTATCTTCAAATGTTGTAAGCCATTTAAGATATAATAAGAACACACATCTGTGAAACTCAACTACAACATCAAAGAAGCCATATTCAATTATCTTCGTAATCACCTCTTCAATAAATCCAAAACAAGCCATAAATCCAATAAGAATAAACTATTGTGAACAATAGTTCTATCCGAGATCCAAATGCGTCTGTTGTCCAACATCAGATAATGCTAGCAGTATTAAAGTACTCTAGCAGTACTAAAAATCAATAAAAGCCTAGCAGTATTAACTGCTATACGCTAGCAGTAGAAACATCCAATAAATAAACTGGTAGTACTAAGTGCAAGCAAACAGTACCAAGTACACTCACTGCCTTTGATTCCAAGAGAAGTAGTAATCACAAGGCTAGTAGTTGTAATTATCTTGAAGTATTGATAAGTGTAAAATACACATATCCATTTTGCTTAAAATAGCCCAATTAAACCCAAAACAGACCAAAAATGGCAACAATATGCTTGTATTTATGTTTTGTGTGTGCAGGTACGGATATATCAAAAATCACAAGAAAATCGTCAAAAACGGGCAAGCACGGACACGAGAACGGAAGAGTGTACAAAAGCCGGAAGCAAAACCATGAAAAGTCAACCCTCAGTCAAACAGTCAAAGGAAAGTCAAACCATGGTCAACAGAAGTCAACCATAAAAAGACAAAATCCCTAAATTGTCATTTCAGTCCCTCAACTTTTAGAAAAGTCCAAAAATAGTCCCTAAACTCTTATTGGGCCTCAAAACCCTAAATAACCCTACCCGGATACCAAATACAATTCAAAAGCCCAAAAGCCTAAATCATAAGCCCAAAACCCTAGCCCAATCTCTTTTACTAAACCACAGGGACTAATATTGCAATTTCTCAAAATCATTTTATACTATACCTTGAGACAACAAAAGAGAGGGACTGAATTTGTCAAGTGGCCAAAGTTTAAAAATAAGTTACCCGTTTTCAGTTGTAAAAAGGCGCGAAGACCTTTTTACTGTTCATCGTCATCTACAATTCACCACTCAGTTAATATCAAGGGGCAAATGGAAATTGAGGGCTCTATTGGTCAATTCAAGAGCTCATTAACAAGATGCCAGGGACAAATTAGTCTAATCAAATGGTTTTAGTAACTCACTCTCATGATCAAGCCACGTCAGTAATGGAGAAAGCACAAGTTAGGTGGGTTTTTATGCTAAAACACTCTCAAAAGAAGCACAATTGAGTCTCAAACGGATTGCCACGCTGGCAATCCGTGTGAGCTCAAATGTGATCCAACGGCTCTAAATCAAGCTCTAATGATTGGATGGAATGAAGAGTCAGGATTGGCAGGAGCGTGTGATGCAAGCAATGACCTAGAACCTTCTCTCAGCACTTATAAAAAGGCTCTCACCTCACACACACATACATCTTCTTTTTCTAGCTTTTTCACCTAGTGTAGCCTTAGATTAATGCTTATTGTAATTTTCATTTTAAATCAGTTGTAATTGTCTTTTATCTAATGTAATCAAAGTTTTTTTTAGTTAATGAAAACTTAGTGTTGCTTTTAATTTCTCTTAAATCTCTCTTTAATCAAAAGCTCTCAATAAGCCAAACTGTCTCATAAGCTCAATTCAGCTCTCAAGAGTCTATAAGCTCTTGATTTGAGCTTAATTAGCCTTAATCATACTTATAAACTTAAGAATCAGCTTAAAATCTATATATTACCTTTGCTTAAGAAGTGGAAAGCTTAAGGAAGGGGAGTTAGCAATGGATGAACTCCCAAGGACTTATACTGGCTTATTTTAATAAGCCAGAGCTTGTAGCAAAGCTCTAAGAGCATACTTATGCCTTGTTAAGCTAGGCTTCTTGTAAGTTTTCTTTAATTTTAAGTTGTAGCTTAATTAGTTGCTTAATATTTAGCTAGTTTTACTTAGTTGCTTATGTGTTCTTATTCCTTCTTATCTAGTTACTTAATGTGTCTTATTTGTGTTTCATTTTGATCATTGATTAAGTTTTTATATCTGTTTTTAGTTAATTCAGTTTATAGTTAAGTTTATCATGTCTGTCATAAAAACATCTAAAAAAACCAAAAATATTAGATAGCATAGTATAGATCTTTGATTTCTAGTTAAATCCAGCTGTTGATTCATGTTTATTAAGCTTGTTTTAAGCTCATAGTTATCTGGTATTTAGGTTGTGTCAATTGGATTTCATTAATCATAAGCTTAGTCATTCTGTTAATGTCCATAAGGAGTGTTTGGATCTAGCTTCTTTGACCTCATTAAGTCAAAGGATTTTGTGCAAAACACTTGAGTCAGTTTTGATTTCACTTAAGATCAATAGGAAAACATATTTCAAAAGTTAGATTTTATCTTTCAAAAAGTTATGGCTTAAATTGTATGTCTTAGCACCAGGGCAATCTGTCTATTTAACTTTGCTTGCTAGAATTTGATCCAAACCCCAAGGTTTGGTTATCATTTAGTTTGTGCTTTACCACACTCAATAAGAGTGGTCAATGCAAGGTTTACTTCATTAGGTAACCTGCATTTTTGAATTGGCCTTTTACAATTTGCATCAGTAGTGGTAACTACCACTGCTGTAATTTCTTGTCCAATTTAGGTTAGTTAATCTAGGTCTTAGGCTTTTAAATTTTAGTAGCTTATAGAATAGTAATAGATTAATATAGATTAGAGCTTATCTTCCATTTCCAAGCTTATTTACTTTAGTATAATTTAGCTTAAAAGTCATCTAAAATACCATAAAGTCCAAAAACAGTATCAGTTAAGAATTAGATTTAAGATTTTGATTTCTAGCTTATAAGTGTAGGTTTTATGAATGATATTAGTAGCTTATAAATTGATTATTAAGTGTGAAAAAGTTTTACCTCTGTCTTAGCTTATTGAGCTTATTAGCTTAGTCTAAATTTGTGCTTTTCAAGTTAAAAACTGAGTTTGCCTCTTTGTTCATCAATTTCAGTTGGCTTAATTTGTTTCTAGTTCAAAAAGCTTTTCAATCCTAGCTTAAGCACATTACAAGCTTGCTAGAACACCTTATACAGCTAATTTAGTAAAACCAAGGGTAAACCCCTTCATTCTGTAAACAGCTTATTGATAAGCTCTTTTAGAGCTTATTAGTGGTTTTCAGCTTATTGTGCTTTTATTAAAGTTTTTCTCCCCAACTTGTTCTCCAACTTTGCTTTTATAAGTTTTCAATAATAAGCACTTTATAAGACTCAACTTATTTTGGGCTTAATTGGACTTAGCTTGTAATCGGGTTGGGCCTCAGGGTAAGTAGTGAAACTTTTAAGTTTTATTAGTTTTCTTCGTTAGTCCTTTTAGTTTACACTGTTAGTCCTTTAAGGACTAACTCCATTAGTCCTCACTTAAGTCTTTGTTAGTTTAATCATTTTAATTAATTAATTAGGTTTAGTTTTTAATTAGTTTAATTAAAGTTTAATAAAATAGTAAAAATTAGGGCTTTTATTTTTTATAAAATTCTGCACTTTTTCTTTTTCTAGTATAATTTTTATAAAAAATTTTGGATTATATTTTTAATAGTTTTATTATTTTTATACTTTTTAATTAGTTTAAATCTTAGAAAATTCATAACTTTAAAACTAAAAACCCAAAAATAGTGATTCTTTTTTCTAAAATTTTCTTTTTTTTACTTATTTTACATAGGAAAAATATAATTTCAATTATTTGCTATTTTTTTATTTAAATAGATTTTAATTAATAAAAAATTCAAAAATAATCAAAAAAAATATTTTTCTTTTTCTTAAAATTATCTTTTGTCCTAATTTAGGTTTAGGAATTTAGTTTGCATTTTTAGGACTTAATTTTGATTTACTTGGTTATTTGTCGCGTTTTATTTGTTTCCCGTTAATCATTTTAAATGTTTAATTGCTTTTAATTGTTCAATTTTACTTGTTGCTTTTATTTGGTAGTTATAGATCATAAAAATATCTTTGCTTTCATTCAAATCATAATCCGAGCTTAAACGAGGTTTCAATTGCACAAGTCGTTGGGGAAACGACCCGGGTGATCATTCTTCCCGGTTAAATATACGTATTATATATTATATTATATATATTTTTGAGAGTGGATTTTACTAAGGGTAACTTGGTAATTTTCTTAATTGCTCTTTGAATTATTATTATATTGTGGTATATTTTACAAGTATATAAAACACACAATCAATTTTTGGCGCCGTTGTCGGGGCTTGTGTTAAGATTCCTTTGTTTTTTGTTTGTTGATTTGGTTTGAAGATCCTTTCGTCCTCGAAAGTTTCATTCTTGTTATAAATATCAAAAAATCCAAAAAAGTAAAAAATATAAAAAGTAAAAAAAAATATTTTCTTTTTCTTTTTAGTATAGCTATCATATAAAAAAATTGTCCTTTTAAAAAAGAAATAAAATTAACAAAGTTGGTAAAAGAACACCAACATATAATACTCTCAATCGAGGTATTATCATTTCAATTTCCGGTGAACTTGGAATATAGTTCCCAAATCGAACCAAAGATTTAAAAACTTGCCATTTGTGTCTCTACGAAGTACGGCTCACCTTGAAAGGAAATTTTTGAGAGCTACCATGAAGTAGTTGATTAATTGGTTTAAGTCTCTTCCGTGGAACCGTTAAAATTCATTGTTAATAAATATTCAAAAAACCAAAAAAAATGTAAAAATGTTAGTGTAATTTTTGTTTGCTTTTTAATATCTTTATTTTTAGTGCATGCGCACTCGATCTCAAGCTCGTAATCGAAATCGTCGACAACAACAATTAACAACGGTTATTGTTGAGGAACCCGAGTTTCCAATGGCCGACAATCGTACCATGGCTCAAATGCTACAAGCTCCCATCGAGGGATACGAAGATGCAATAGTTGTTCCACCGATAAATGCAAACAATTTTGAGCTTAAACAACCTTTGATTAATCTTGTGCAAAGTAATAAGTTCACGGGTAGACAAGACCCTCATAATCACCTTCGATTTTTCAACAAAGTCACTTCAACGTTTAGACATCCCGAAGTTCCGAACACTTCGATTAAGCTTTTGCTTTTTCCTTTCTCTCTAGACGGTGAAGCCCGAGATTGGCTAGATAAGGAACCTCCTAGATCAATTCTCACATGGGATGACCTTGTTTTAAAGTTCATAAATCAATTCTTCCCACCTTCGAAAACAACTTACCTTCGGAATGAAATCACTACTTTTTACCAAAAACCAAACGAAACTTTCAACGAAGCATGGGAACGTTTTAAAGGACTTCTTCGTCAATGTCCTCATCATGGTTTCTCGGAATTACATCAACTTGATACGTTTTACAATTCCTTGAATACCAATGATCAAGATGCCTTAGATTCCGCCGCGGGTGGCAATTTTCTAGATAAGATGCCTCGAGAAGGTTTAGCCATAATCGAAAGTAAATCCAAAGTGCGTTATTCAAGAAGTCGTCCAAATGATTCAAGAGCGATTACGAATGCTCCGTCTTCTACTTCTTCACCTTCTAATAATTCTTTCGAGATTCAACAAATGGCCGCCTTACTTGAAGACAAAATGAATATTCGAATGAGCCGTTTAGAGAAAGCGATTAGTGAAAAGAATGCTACGACTCCTGCTACCGTCAAAGCAGTCGAGGAAGTTTGTGTCACATGTGGTTCAAACCATAATTTCAACAATTGTCCGTTAACAAGGAATGATTTTCCCGTTTTTCATGATAATATTCATCAATTCCAACAAACCGCCGCCGTTGGCAATTTTGTTCAAAGAAATCCTCCTAATTTGGCAAACCAAATGAGACCACCGGGTTTCAATCAACCAAATGTTCAAAACAACCAAGGGAACCAAAGCCGATACCAAGGAAACAATTTCAATTCGAATCAAAACCGTGGAGGAAATTTCAACCAAAACCGCCAAAACAATCAAGGAGCCGTTTATCAAGCCCCACCATACCAACCACCAACAAATCAACCTTTGGTTAATCAAGCTTTACCTCCCGTTTCACAAATCAATTAGTGTCAAAAACGGATTTTTGAAAGTTTATGCTAAGGCTAATGAATGCGAACATGATAACTTGCAAATGAAGTTGGTAATTTTCAAGAAACAAAAAATGATTTTCAAAAGAGTATTTACAATGATTCTCAAAAGAAGCAAGATGATTTTCAGAAAATGATCAATCAGTTTCATGCAAAGCTATCACACCAACCAAGCTTTAAGTTCAAGTTCGTTACCAAGCAATACCATTCCAAACTAGGAACAAAGCCAAGGCCATTACCACACGAAGAGGTGTCTCATATGACGGCCTCCAATTCCAACCGCCGGTGTGAAAATGGAACCGATGTGACAAGGATATGGAGTACCTAGCACCGAAGACATCCAACCTCAAGTTGTCCAAGACTTAGGAAAAGACAAAGAACCAATCAAAGAGCCTTCTTTTGCTCAAAAGACCAAGACTAGTTTGCCTTACCCTTCAAGACTTGCAAAAGAGAAAATTCGTAAAAAGGATGATATCCTAGCTTCAAAGTTTATGGAAATTTTCCGTAATCTTCACTTTGAGCTAAGTTTCGCGGATGCTCTCATTCATATGCCAAAGTTTGCTCCAATGTTCAAAAAGATGCTTAATAACAAAGACAAGTTAATCGAGTTAACCAAGACACCTTTGAATGAAAATTGTAGTGCGGTTGTCCTAAAAAAGCTTTCGGAAAAGCTAGGTGACCGCCGGTCGTTTTCTTATCCATGTGATTATTTGAGTTTGATAATTGCTTAGCCTACCGATTTAGGTGCTAGCATAAATCTCCAGCCTTCTTATCCATTTGGAAAAGCTTGACTCCCGGGCCTAAAAGATCTAAAATGGTGTTAGAATTAGCCGAACCGAACAATTTCCAAACCAAATCCGGTGTAGCCTAGATGTTTTGTCAAGGTAGGAAGTCTAACTTTCGGCCGATTTTTGTTGTTCTTGATTTCATAGCCGATCCTCGAGTACCGTTGATACTCGGGAGACCTTTTCTTAGGACAACTCATGCTTTAAATTTTGAAGTGTCACGAAGGAGAGATAAACGCATAGAAATGATGGATCAATCTTTAACCCTTAAATGTGTGATACTCCTTCTAATTTCGTACAACAATCTCGAACGTAGAACGAAAGTTGAATCTATTGAGTTACGTGTGAAGAATACTCCAAGGAAGATCTTTAGATTTTTTTCCGACTCATTTGCATATGGCAATCCTTCTCACCCCACCCTTGTCCCCCCCCCCCCCCCCCCCCCAAATGGCAATCCTAACTCCCCCCATCCATCCCCCCTCCCACCCCCCCCCCCCCCCCCCCCCCCCCCCCGGAATAAACATCCCATTGTTTCAATCTTCCTCCAACTACTCACCCTTTCGGGATATAATTTTTCCCTACTCTTGGAAGAAGCTGATACTTTTTCTTGCTAAAGCCGATGATTCCAACCAACTTCACCGAAGTTGATTAAGCTTATATGACCTAGAGGGGACATTCCTCCTTACTCGAATCTCTTCTCAATAGTGATCCTTCGCCATCACTAAATCCAAGAAAGTTACTTACCATAAAAATCAAAAGAGCTTAAAAGTTTGTAAATCTAGCTGAATCTTCAATCGATGAACACCCGAGGTTGAAAACCTTAAGGACTTACAACCTCATCTCGAAAACCCGCCATTTTTAGCAAATATAACAACAAGTTGCCCTTTTATAATTTGCCAAAGATTTGAGCGATATTTAGAAAAGACCCGCTCACCAAAAAGGTTGCTTAAATCCCGAAAAGCAAGCAATTGCTTGGAAGCTCTCTGACATTAAGGTAATAAACCCGGAATTTTGTTCTTATAAAATTAACCATGGTCAATAGAAGTCAACCATAAAAAGACAAAATCCCTAAATTGCCATTTCAGTCCCTCAACTTTCAGAAAAGTTCAAAAATATCCTCAAAACCCTAAATAACCCTACCCGGATACCAAATACAATTCAAAAACCCAAAAGCCCAAATCATAAGCCCAAAACCCTAGCCCAATCTCTTTTACTAAACCACAGGGACTAATATTGCAATTTCTCAAAATCATTTTATACTATACCTTGAGACAACAAAAGAGAGGGACTGAATTTGTCAAGTGGCCAAAGTTTAAAAATAAGTTACCCGTTTTTAGTTGTAAAAAGGCGCGAAGACCTTTTTACTGTTCATCGTCATCTACAATTCACCACTCAGTTAATATCAAGGGGCAAATGGAAATTGAGGGCTCTATTGGTCAATTCAAGAGCTCATTAACAAGATGCCAGGGACAAATTAGTCTAATCAAATGGTTTTAGTAACTCACTCTCATGATCAAGCCACGTCAGTAATGGAGAAAGCACAAGTTAGGTGGGTTTTTATGCTAAAACACTCTCAAAAGAAGCACAATTGAGTCTCAAACGGATTGCCACGCTGGGAATCCGTGTGAGCTCAAATGTGAATCAACGGCTCTAAATCAAGCTCTAATGATTGGATGGAATGAAGAGTCAGGATTGGCAGGAGCGTCTGATGCAAGCAATGACCTAGAACCTTCTCTCAGCACTTATAAAAAGGCTCTCATCTCACACATACATACATCTTCTTTTTCTAGCTTTTTCACCTAGTGTAGCTTTAGATTAATGCTTATTGTAATTTTCATTTTAAATCAGTTGTAATTGTCTTTTATCTAATATAATCAAAGTTTTTTTTAGTTAATGAAAACTTAGTGTTGCTTTTAATTTCTCTTAAATCTCTCTTTAATCAAAAGCTCTCAATAAGCCAAACTATCTCATAAGCTCAATTCAGCTCTCAAGAGTCTATAAGCTCTTGATTTGAGCTTAATTAGCCTTAATCATACTTATAAACTTAAAAATCAGCTTAAAATCTATATATTACCTTTGCTTAAGAAGTGGAAAGCTTAAGGAAGGGGAGTTAGCAATGGATGAACTCCCAAGGACTTATACTGGCTTATTTTAATAAGCCAGAGCTTGTAGCAAAGCTCTAAGAGCATACTTATGCCTTGTTAAGCTAGGCTTCTTGTAAGTTTTCTTTAATTTTAAGTTGTAGCTTAATTAGTTGCTTAATATTTAGCTAGTTTTACTTAGTTGCTTATGTGTTCTTATTCCTTCTTATCTAGTTACTTAATGTGTCTTATTTGTGTTTCATTTTGATCATTGATTAAGTTTTTAGTTTATAGTTAAGTTTATCATGTCTGTCATAAAAACATCTAAAAAAAACCAAAAATATTAGATAGCATAGTATAGATCTTTGATTTCTAGTTAAATCCAGCTGTTGATTCATGTTTATTAAGCTTGTTTTAAGCTCATAGTTATCTGGTATTTAGGTTGTGTCAATTGGATTTCATTAATCATAAGCTTAGTCATTCTGTCAATGTCCTTAAGGAGTGTTTGGATCTAGCTTCTTTGACCTCATTAAGTCAAAGGCTTTTGTGCAAAACACTTGAGTCAGTTTTGATTTCACTTAAGATCAATAGGAAAACAGATTTCAAAAGTTAGATTTTAATTTTCAAAAAGTTATGGCTTAAATTGTGTGTCTCAGCACCAGGGCAATCTGTCTATTTAACTTTGCTTGCTAGAATTTGATCCAAAGCCCCAAGGCTTGGTTATCACTTGGTTTGTGCTTTACCACACTCAATAAGAGTGGTCAATGCAAGGTTTACCTCATTAGGTAACCTGCATTTTTGAATTGGCCTTTTACAATTTGCATCAGCAGTGGTAACTACCACTGCTGTCATTTCTTGTCCAATTTAGGTTAGTTAATCTAGGTTTTAGGCTTTTAAATTTTAGTAGCTTATAGAATAGTAATAGATTAATATAGATTAGAGCTTATCTTTCATTTCCAAGCTTATTTACTTTAGTACAATTTAGCTTAAAAGTCATCTAAAATACCATAAAGTCCAAAAACAGTATCAGTTAAGAATTAGATTTAAGATTTTGATTTCTAGCTTATAAGTGTAGGTTTTATGAATGATATTAGTAGCTTATAAGTTGATTATTAAGTGTGCAAAAGTTTTACCTCTGTCTTAGCTTATTGAGCTTATTAGCTTAGTCTAAATTTGTGCTTTTCAAGTTAAAAACTGAGTTTGCCTCTTTGTTCATCAATTTTAGTTGGCTTAATTTGTTTCTAGTTCAAAAAGCTTTTCAATCCTAGCTTAAGCACAATACAAGCTTGCTAGAACACCTTTTGCTTTTAAGTTTAAGCTTAAATTGAGCCTTATACATCTAATTTAGTAAAACCAAGGGTAAACCCCTTCATTCTGTAAACAGCTTATTGATAAGCTCTTTTAGAGCTTATTAGTGGTTTTCAGCTTATTGTTCTTTTATTAAAGTTTTTCTCCCCAGCTTGTTCACCAACTTTGCTTTTATAAGTTTTCAATAATAAGTACTTTATAAGACTTAACTTATTTTGGGCTTAATTGGACTTAGCTTGTAATCAGGTTGGGCCTCAGGGTAAGTAGTGAAACTTTTAAGTTTTATTAGTTTTCTTCGTTAGTCCTTTTAGTTTACACAGTTAGTCCTTTAAGAACTAACTCCATTAGTCCTCAGTTAAGTCTTTGTTAGTTTAATAATTTTAATTAATTAATTAGGTTTAGTTTTTAATTAGTTTAATTTAAGTTTAATAAAATAGTAAAAATTAGGGCTTTTATTTTTTATAAAACTATGCACTTTTTCTTTTTCTAGTATAACTTTTATAAAAAATTTAGGATTAAATTTTAATAGTTTTATTATTTTTATACTTTTTAATTAGTTTAAATCTTAGAAAATTCATAACTTTAAAACTAAAAACCTAAAAATAGTGATTCTTTTTTCTAAAATTTTCTTTTTTACTTATTTTACCTAGGAAAAATATAATTTCAATTATTTGCTATTTTTTAGGATTTAATTAGATTTAAATAGATTTTAATTAATAAAAAATTCAAAAATAATCAAAAAAAATATTTTTCTTAAAATTTTCTTTTGTCCTAATTTAGGTTTAGGAATTTAGTTTGCATTTTTAGGACTTAATTTTGATTTACTTGCTTATTTGTCGCGTTTTATTTGTTTCCCGTTAATCATTTTAAATGTTTAATTGCTTTTAATTGTTCAATTTTACTTGTTGCTTTTATTTGGTAGTTATAGATTATAAAAATATCTTTGCTTTCATTCAAATCACAATCCGAGCTTAAACGAGGTTTCAATTGCACAAGTCATTGGGGAAACGACCCGGGTGATCATTCTTCCCGGTTAAATATACGTATTATATATTATATTATATATATTTTTGAGAGTGGATTTTACTAAGGGTAACTTGGTAATTTTCTTAATTGCTCTTTGAATTATTATTATATTGTGGTATATTTTACAAGTATATAAAACACACAATCAATCATACCACCTACATCTTCGTTCTTGAGATTCTCTGGTTTCTGTGATTCGGTCTGAGTATTCAAGATTTGTTTAGGAAGATCCAAACCAATAGTCATCACTAAGGCTCAGACTCTTAATGGTTTAATTCGCTCTTTCCTGCTCAAAGCATCAGCAACAACATTTGCTTTCCCCGAGTGATAACGAATCTCACAATCGTAATCACTAAGCAACTCTAACCAATGACGTTGCCTCATATTCAACTCCTTTTGGTCAAGTATGTGTTGTAAACTCTTATGATTTGTGCACACCATACACTTGGTTCCATACAAGTAGTGCCTGCAAATCTTTAGAGCAAACACCACTGCACCAAGTTCCAAATAATGAGTAGTATAATTTTTCTCATGAATCTTTAGCTGTCGTGATGCATAAGCAATCACCTTCTCGTTTTGCATCAATACTGCACCAATCCTTTATGTGACGCATCGCAATAAACAATATAGTTCTCAGCTCCTTGAGGGAGAGCTAAGATGGGTGCGCTACACAACTTATGCTTCAATGTCTGAAAAGCTGCTTCTTGCTTGTCACCCCATTCAAAGGCGACTTTCTTCTGAGTGAGTTTGGTCATTGGTTTAGCAATTTTTGAAAATCCTTCAATAAATCTTCGATAGTAAACCTAAAAATTGACGAATCTCTATTGGAGTCTTAGGAGATGCTCAATCTTTTATGGATTCGATCTTGGCGAGATCCACGTGAATGCCTTGACTATCAATCACGTGG
>BQNB010116173.1:0-21414 GCA_026074375.1 Tanacetum coccineum
GTAGCATATAAAAGTATAATCTTCGTCGTCGAAATTGGAAAATGATATACTAAAATCAAAATCAATTTTAATTGCATTATAAATACTTATAGTTGGTTCGGATGAAACATTCTGATTTGATGTCACTACATCATTGTAGATGATAGCTGGAAAATCCGCTTCAAAATACGTGAAAAAAATCAAGATTATCACAATATACCTTCCCATATGTAGTAGTTTCCCAATTAAATGTCCGACCACGCCTTTGAGCCTTTTCAGCTTGAAGTTTGATGTATTCCTCCTTAGTGATGTTTGGATCGTCCATCATAAACTTGACTGAAATCGAAACACACAAACAAAAACAAATATGGTAAAAACAAACAAGGAAGAAAACACACAAAAAACTAAACTAATTTAATTTACACTAATTCTAGGGGTTAAGTTAACCTAAGGTTATAAACCAAAATATTAAATAAAAATAAAGATTAAACAACTTCGATCCACGACAACGGCGCCAAAAACTTGATGTGTCGTCTTGTAGGTTGTTATTTTAGTTATCAAGTTTTACATTTATATTTTGCCGACTTTACCTAAAACAACACTTTAACGGGCAGTGTACCCGATCAGATGTAGATTCGTTGGTAAGTAGGGTGTCGATCACTAAGAGCGAGAGCGTTAATCTTATAGTTCTATCAATATTTTGGTTAACTAAATTAAGTTAATTTAAACTATGTTAATTCTAATATATGTTAAACCTATGCTAAACCTAGTTCTAACGGATAAAGGGGGGTTTCAGTCTGAGAGACTGGCACAGGTTTGGTGGTGACTTAAATCAATTTAAAACACAATAACACACGCAAGCAAATAATCAAAAGATAGAAGAGCGGTCTAGCCAAATATAAGAAAACTGTATTAACCATGATTATTCCAATTAAAACACAAGTTTGTTTATTTTAGTGCAATGAGTGCTTATCTTGAGGCGGCATATCATTCCAAGATTTAGACGGTACTTCTTCCTAAAACCTAGACACGTAGAATTCTGTCACAATTAAACGTATCCGCATAAAACATCCTATTTGCTGATTATAATCTATCTTAGGAGATTAATAATGGTGATCTTATTAAACCCTAGCTCATGGAGACTTTACTCACTTACTGCTTAACGGCTCTTTATATACTAGTAGTCCACTGTCTGAGTCTTTACCAAAGGAATCAGTACTTTATTTGTTGATCCCAGGTCACCTGCTAGTCCAACTTGTTTACATAAACCAATGGTAAAGATAGGTCAATATTTGTGATCCTATTACTCTAGATATATAAATTGCGAATATGGAGAGCCATCCCGACATCTAGCTAGCTAGATATTTTGCATTCCTAGATCCAGTTGAATGACGGATCGCATATTTAAGCACGTAAACAAGTATGAATTGATAAACATAATCAACAACCTATGATAAATTAAGCATTCGATATAAACAAACTAAACATTTAAATCTTCATAATCATGGCTAATACCCAAAGGTATTAGCCCTTAACCATTGTAATTAATACAAGAATAACCAATCAACCAACCGAGTTAAATGAATGATACCAAAAATCAAACGATTATAAGAGTATAGGTGATTACAAGGTGTTTCTTATGAAATTAGTAGCTTTGCTTGACCTCTTCTGCTCTTCTTGTCTTCTGAAAATCGACTTTGGTGGTTAGGGTATCGAAAATATGATCAAGCACACCTAAAACTCGTTTTTAGGTTTTCTATTTATAGTGTCTGGAATTTGGTCGATACGACGTATTGGTGGAATTTGATACGGCGTATCAAGAGTTTCTTGGAGTAGGGACCACGTTCAATATCTTACAGAATATTTAATTATTATATCTTGGATACGACGTATAGAAGTTTTCTGGATACGGCGTATAGGTCTTTGTTCTTCGTGGTTTCTTGTGAAGTGCAGGCACAAATACGCCGTATCTTCCTTGATGGATACGACGTATTGGATGTCAGAACAGTTTCTTCAGATTTCTTCGTTTAAGCTCTAGAATGCGTGTCTTTTCGCTAATCTTCACAAAGTACTCCATAATTACTACAAATCTCAAATATAAATGATCAAGTACCAATTCTTGCAATAATTATACATAATGGGTAATTTACATAGGATAAATGATGCTATAAAAGTGACATTGTTTGATGTCATCAATGAGATTTAAGATTTAACAAGAATCTTTTGGGTGACTAGACTTAGTACCTTTGATTCCTTCAAGTTCTAAGGTAGTTATGTCTTTTGTAAAGAAGGTACTCCATTGGGAAGATGACTATGCCTTGGTGATTAGAAGTTTTAGGTTGAAAATCTAATGATAATGTGTTGAAATTAAGATTGTTGTTTGAATCCTTTTTGGTTTGGTATCTTTTTTTAAATTGGATGATTTAAATTCACAAGCTAGTTCCTACAAGTATGCATTTAGTTCACATAAAATGAACAAGTTGACACAAATGCAATATTTTCAACACAAGGGTGAGTTATGATTCAAAGTAATTTTGTCAATGAATTTGTCTAACAACCCTCTCATATCTATTATGGGGAATAGAGCATGCAATGTTGTGAATAAGTCGATGTCACATATTTAAATATTTGAGGCGATGATTACTACAATATTGGCAAGATGTAGATCAAATTTCTTGTTCATAATCACATAAGTTTGACATGTAGAATCCGAGATATGTCAACCATAGTTTAAATAATGCATTGACATTTATCCTTCATCTCGTTAAAACAACAATGTTGCTTAACTTCTATGCCTTTCACATAAGTCCTAACACATAGCACATAAGCACATAAGCTCTAAGAGCACAATGTAAAGTTTGATCTAGGCTTGTCTAGGATTAAATAACAATGAACATAAACACGAATATGCATAGCGGAAATAACATAAGAACAATGTTATTTAAACAAGGTTTTTTATTCATATCATTCCATACAAGCCCCAATTCTACTTGATCAATGGTAGAACGGTTACCTACCTGTAACAGGGTCAAAGACCTTGAGGCTAAACAAACAAGACGTCTACATTGTGAGAACACATGACTCATAGTTTTTCTGGTGCGCATACACACACACACACATGTTTTTTGCACTTATACGACTCTCATACCTAAAACTATGTCTAAGGATCTCTTTATATAATAGAGTCCATAAGACTTACAAAGGAAAACTAATTGTATTAGGAAACAAATCTTCCTAATATTTATCTTCATATCTTTGACTAAATCTTTTAGAATCTTTATGTACTCCAACATCTTGTAGAATTCCAATATAACGACTTTGATCCTTTTGTTTTCCTTTTGTTTCTTTCTTGTTTCATTGTTTTGTATCATTGTTTTGTATCATCAAATCAATATAATTCCCAACAATCTTCCCCTATTTGATGATTACAAAACCAACATCTTGATCTTCCATGAATAAAACAATCTTCCCCTTAAATTGAAATCTCCATGCCACTATATTTAATAAGTTGCAAATCATATCTCTGTAATCTTCTTCCCCTTTTTGTAATAATCCAATAGGGGTCTTGTAAAGATATGCAACTTGGATCTTTACAACTATAAACCATATATCACACTACCAATCCAGCCTTCGCAAGTTTAGCACAAGGCATTATGGATCTTCCTACAACGACACAAAAAACTAGGTATATCATCAATTCTCAATCTCTATGCATCATCCTTCTAGTTTTGGGTTACCTTAATCATAGTTATCAATTACTTCACACACCTCCAATCATTGAACCGAAGTCTGTCTACTTGATTTCTCCTAAGCTCTAATGACATTTAATCATTTATTTAATAAAGTCTCCATAAACTAGTGGTGTAAGTGATCTATTTAAAATTAACGCTTCTCCCATAGGCTAGCGTTCCAAATAAGTCCATTCGTTCCTCTTTAGTCCTAACGCATAAACTCTCTTTTATATGTTACCAAGTAGGGTTATCACTTTTAATACACAATTTTGACATTCCCTACTTTAAAGTAAACACATCAATTTAGCATGAGCAGTAATAAGATGTCTTTCGAGATCTAGGGACTTTAATATCTTGCTTGATCTAAAAAACAACAAAGTTCTATTGAGGGAGACAAATTAATCGATTAATATATTTTTATTAAAATACGCCCTGGGACGTTTTATTGTTCTATCAGCCAATTCAACTATCAATTTAGTAGGAGCTAGTTCACCTAAACATAGGTTGGTAAAGGTTGAATAGGGCATAACACTTACGCTAGCTCCTAAGTCTGCTAGGGCTTTTTCAAAACAAATATTATTAATATAACAAGGTATAGTAAAACTTCATAGGTCTTTTTCCTTTTGAGGTAGAGAATCTACAAGAATAGCCGAGTCGTTTTTTTTTGCACGGTTTCACTGATACTATGATTTGGGACCCCATTCTTGACCTTTCCATAAATACCCCTTCAAAAAGGTACAATTTTTCACTATCCACAGATCCACTTAGTACCTTCTTTCTCTTCTTAACGTATCATCAATCCTTCGGAGTTCGATGTATCAATGTCTGTGTTTGTCTTGAAAAACTGCATTTTGTTCTGGTGGCACGATATGGCGTATGGAATGGATCGCATAATTCCTATTCGAGGGCGTGTGTCAGAGCTTTAACAGGTAGTCAGATCAACTTGACATGATCTATTGGGGGTTTTTTTAGTCCGAGCGTAGGAAGACTTCCAGATCTCCTTCTCTTAGGTCTTTGCTCATTTTCCCGATTTTAGAATTATCCAAAGCATAATCAGCTCCCTGATTTCTAATAGCATAAACCCCGGCAATGCGCAAAACATGATGTGTCGGTTGTCGCGATAGTATTAATGTTATCAAAGTTTTTACTATTTATATTTTTCCGACTAAACCTAAGAACAACACTAACGGGCAGTGTACCCGATCAGATGTAGATTCATTGGTAAGTAGGGTTTCGATCACTAAGAGCGAGAAAGTTAATACTTAATTATCAAAGTATTAAGTTATTTAAGTTATTCTAAGTTAAACCTAAACTAATGGTAAAATTGGGGGGGTGGGGTTAGCCTGAGAGAATGGCATGAGTTTAGGTTTACCTAGACTGAGATAGGGCGAATAACACACACAAATTTGATAGTTTGAAGATAGAGAAGCGGTCAAGCCTTATGTAAGGAAAACGTATTAACCATGTTTAATCAAATATAATGCTGGTTTTAGTTTATAAGTGCAATGATTGTCATGTTTCATTGTTGATATATCATTCTTAGACTTAGGTGGTACTTCTTCCTAACACATAGACTTGGCAATTCTATCACAATTAAACAAATCCACATAAACCTCTTTGCGGTTATTTATAATCTATCTTAGGAGACAATAATGGTGACCTTACTAAATCCTAGCTCAACGAGACTTTACTTACTTACTGCTTAACGATCTTTTATATACTAGTAGTCCACTTGTCCAAATCTTTACTCAAGGAATCAGAACGTCGCTTGTTGATCCTAGGTCACCTACTAGTCCATCTTGTTCACTAATCCAATTAGTAAAGACATCATGATACATGTGATCCTACAATTCTAGATATATATATATAGTATATATAAATATATAATATCTTAAAAGGAGAGCTATCCCGGATGCTAGTCTTACATTGTTTCGCCTTCTATACTCAAATGAATGATATGTCGCATACTTAAACACATAAGCGAGTATAAATTAATAAACATAATACAACACACAATTTACACGAAGCAATCAGAATAAACCTAAACCAATCATTAAATTATCATAAACATGGCTAATACCTAAAGGTATTACCAAAGCCATTGTAAAGAATACATGTTTGATAGACGAACATAAGATAACCTAACCAAGTTATTGAATGTCTTATTTTTGACCCCTTACACTCTCAAATCAATATCCTATGGTGCATGTCAACCATGAACAACCTCAACTAGACTCGTGCAATTTGGACTTTGGAAAATGTCATGCGGAAATCCTAAGCTTGTTTAGTCTTATATCTAAGTGTCCTTTCATTTAATTCACCAATTACTTGTTCTATTGGGTGACCTCTAGCTTCCTATCATCTTCTACTAAAGAAGATGACTTGGGCTCGGGCAAGCTCTCATCAAAGGTAACATTGAGAGATTCCTCAATTCTCATTGTTTCCTTGTTAAGCACTATGTATGCTTTACTAGTTTGAGAGTATCCTAAAAACACACCTTCGTACGACTTTGGGTCAAACTTGGTGAGATGTACTTTAGTGTTAAGTATAAATAGTTTACAACCAAAGACCCTAAAGTATTCTAATGACGACTTCCTATTTCTAAGAATTTTGATAGGGTGTTTTGTTAATGATTTTTCTAATATAAAGCCTATTAAAGATGTATGTTGCCGTATCTAATGCATGACACCAAAACTTTTGTGGAATGGATTGCTCGGCTAACATAGCACGACTCATCTTTCTTAACTTGCGATGTGTTCTTTCAACAATCTCATTCGATTGAGAAGTGAACGGGCCCGACAAGTTATAAGACATTCCATGTTGTTCACAAAAGCTCCCAAATTGCAATTTATCAAATTCACTACTATGATTTGTTACAATTGAAACAATAGAACAATCATGTAGGTTTTCAAGCTTTTTACACAATATTTTAAACTTTTCTAAGACATCATCCTTAGACTCTACAAACACAACCCAAGTATAGTTTGAGTGGTCATCAACAATTATCAAAGTATAGAAGTTGCCTCCGTAACTTTGAATGGGAGATGGACCAACCAAATCTAAGTGTAACAACTCTAAAACCCTAGTAGTTGACACTTCTTTCCTAGTCCTATTGTTTGCATTACCTTGACTCCCTAAACCACATGTATCACAAAAGTGTCTTTCAAAGCTCAACTTTGGTAGGTTCCTTACTAGCTCGTTGGAAGCTAAGTTTTGAACTAACCTCATATTGGCGTGACCTAACCTCCTATGCCAAAGCGTTGAGTTATCCACCACGGATGCAAGACAAATTTGTTGTTTGGAGTTATCTCCCAATTTGCACGTATATAAACCATTTCTCCTATGTCCTTTAGCTAGCAATTTTCCATTTTTACTAATATCACAATCTACTTTAGTAAAGCTAACTACACAATCATCATCACATAATTGACCTACGCTAATCAAGTTAAAAGCTAGACCACTAACATGCTCAACATTGGTAATTGTAATGGAGTCATGAGTAATATTACCTCCACCGATGACCTTGCCCTTTAGGTTGCTCCCAAATACGACATGTCCACCATCATACGCCTTGTACGAAGTAAACAATCTTCTATTCCCGGTCATGTGCTTAGTGCAACCACTATCCACAATCCAATCGTCCGGTAGTAGATCGCATTTAAGACATACCTACATGCAAATATGAATTCACGGTCGTGGTACCCATTTTTTCATGGGTCCGTTGTGGTTAGCAAATATGGTGCCTAAGTTAACCATTTTTGGGTCTTGTAGTACGGCACATAACTTATGTAGGTCGTACCTTGAGAATGCGGACCAAGGATTGTTTTTGATGCGAAGACCTTTGGTTTTTGTAGAAATTTCTTCTTCTCAAAGAATGGTTATTTTGAAAAGAGGGTCTTCAAGCATATGAGTTTGAAGGTCTTATGTGTGGTGTGGGTAAAAGAGGTCTAGGGTCAACTCGAGGTCGTGTATATCCAAGTCCATTGTGAGAGCCCGAGTGATGTCCTTGGTGTGTTGTTTTCGCTCTTCCAATGGGTGCTTGATGACCTCGAGTGTTTTCAAAATGAGTTTGAGGGACAATGGGTTTAAAAAAGCTAGTTGATGCAATTTCTTTTTGACTTTGTTTTACAAACACTATTGGTTTGTTTGGACTTGCATAAGTGATTTTATCATTTTTTGAAAATCCAAGACCTTCCTTATCTTGGGACAATTTTGATGAGTTAGCATATCGTTTAAATCAATGCTACTTGATTTGAATTTTGAAAAATTCAATGCTTCATCTTAAAGTTTAGAAACATTGTACTTTAAAGAGTCAACCTCCTGGTAAGTACATCTTAATTTGTGCAAGGTGCGACACCTCTTTAATATTAAGTTTTCTTTACTACAATTTCAAGTCATTGATTTTACTTGAAAGTTTTGAATTTTTATCTTCGAGAGCGTTTTCTTTTAAAAGTTATTCAAAAGTTTTAGTAAAATCTTTGTTAAACTTTAGGAGTTTCACATTCTCCTTTTGCAAATCAATAATATTTAAATCAATACTAGAACTAGATGATTTGGATACTACATCATTTGAGTCAATCGCCATGAAACAAGTTGCGTCGTTTTGATGTTCATCGCCGTCTTCACTATCGCTCCATGCTCCTCCCATAAAAGCCTTGTTGTCCTTTAGCTTTCTACACTCACTAGCGAAGTGGCCTTCTATTCCGGAATTGTAGCAAGCTCCTTTTTGCTTCGAGTTTTCACCACCTTTGTTTTCAAAACTATTACCGCGGCCTTTACCAAACCGATTGGCCCTATTGTCAAAACCATTGTCGCGCCCAAATTGATTACCCTTGCAGAAAAATTTGCGAAAGTTTCTAGCCAATAAATTGAATACCTCGGCTTCTTCTTCATCAATGTCTTCGTCACTTACTCCTTGACTATCTCTATCATTATAACAACCCACAATTTTCATTTATATAATTATCCATCTATTAAATTAGATGGAATTTTTATCAGTGTATTTCATCTATTAAATTAGATGAACCATTTTAATAGAAAAGATTTTTCCATTCATTATGTAATGTAACTTACATATCCAAAGTGAACGAGCTCACGCAACCTACCAATGCCAATTTCTTCATCGTTTATGTCAAGTAAACATTTTAATATGTCAATCAATATGTTTTAAACTCTATTTTTATCCATACATTATCTATTTAATGTACCTTTCCATAACGTTATATCAAAACGGACTTTAAACGTTAACGTTTATTATCAAAACCCCGATTTCATGTAAAGTTTACATACAATACAAATGTACAAGCTTGTGAGACAAGTGTACAAGTTATCTATGTATAATATTTGAATATAATTCCCTCCTAAATTCTAGTACAACTCATTTGACCTCATTGTACAATCCGACAAAGCATGAATTTAAAAAGGCTCATTTCCCTCCAAATTGCTATAGGAAATTCGTACCATATTTTAAACACAAGTTATAAATTCTCCAAGCACCACATTTGAGTTAGTTTTCCCTTCATTTCACTCCATATGTTCGGCTAAAAACCTAAAACCCTAACTCAAAACCCTAAACAACCCGTCACCCCTTAACTAGTTTAAACTAAGTCCTAACCAAAACCAAGCAACCACCCTCCCTCCACCATGATCCACCTACTAGCCTACCACCTTATCACCTACTTGTACACCAAGAACACCTTCCACACTGATAATCACCTTGGTCGCCAAGTAACTCTTTGTCACTCTTGGATTTGTCGTAACCCTACACCACCATTCTACACATCTCCATGCTACCTCTAGCTTCTATACTATCCTAGTATCCTTGGCCAACACTCAAGATATTGTCCCACCACTCTTTCAAAACTTGGCCACTACTCCTTTCCTTTACCTATATATATATACTTGCATACATACACACTTTCATAATTCACCATTCAAACTCAAAACTACCTTAAAATCATGTTCTAGCCAAGCTAAGAAAGGTTAAGAAGGAAATATAAGCTATTATAGAAGCCATAGAAGAGAAGAAAAGAAGTCCTTGATCCATCTCCTAAGTTTTGGGTTTCATTTCACTTATTTTTGACCCATTTCACCCATTCGTTTACTAGTAAGCTATTCTACTCGTTCAATAAGCTCTTGTCTTGTTTTAAATCCTTTATAAGCTTTATTAGATCATGTATAAGCTACTTATTTATAGCCTGAACCACAAACCCACACGGTTTAGTTTTCTAAACTGACAAAACAAACATATTTGGATTTTTAAGCTCATAAGCTCTTTTCATAATCTTCAAGCTTATAAAACTTACTTATTTTAGCTTATAGTAATAAGCTATAAGCTGCAAAATGAATTTGGATTTCAAAAATACAAAGTATATGGTATTTGGACTAAAAACGCAAAACATTTCATGCATAGGGTTATATATTGTAACTTTTGAAATGATTAAACTTTCGGGCCAAAAATGTAATTATCTTAAAGTTGAACTTCAGGGGTTTGTTTTGCCAACTTTCAAAGTTAAAGGTTCAAATGTTTTAAATATAAAGTAAAGGGTTAAACTTGTAAATCAATATATACCAAGGGTATATATTATCATTTTCATATTCTTAAGTGTTTAAAATGTAATATTTTATATTAATTATAAAAGAATATTTAAATATTAAAAGACTTGATTTTATTAAAACCCGACACATTTGTCGTTATCATTCGTCGATCGAAACACTATAAAATAATTATGTTATATATTTAACATAATTTATCATCCACTAGCTTTTGAAGAAACTTAAAAAGATAAAATCCTATCATTTAAACTATAACGTATCACGTTACTAAGGAATTTTATGTGAGGGGCTTTCATTTGGGTAGACGTTTTGACGAGTTGCTAGATTTACGATTTAAAGTGTCCTGGCTCCTCAAACGTTTACTGCATGACATCTGGATTATGATAGCCCGAACAGTGATACAATGTTTTCACAAGTAAATAAACCAAATTAATATTTATGTTAAACTTTATGAAATAAAGTTTTGAAATATAAACAATCGAATTAAATATAGACCATATTACCCCAGGTTGCGTGACGAGGCTCTTTACTTCCATTTGAATTAAATTTCAAATCAATCAACTACCTTATCAAGGTGAGTTCATAGTCCCACCTTTACATGTTTTCTAAACTCTGTGGGGAGATACATGCTATAAACATGAATACAAGAATTTTCTAACTATATGCTCTCCTAATATATTATTGCCCAAGTACATTCATTTGCCAAGACATTCATCTTGGCCATAAGTACCACTATCATGAACCGTCTAATTACTTGTAACCGAACGAGTACAGTTGAGTAAGCGGAATGCCATGAATAGATCTATTTGGGACTGAACGCCCTGTCCGGTACGATAACAACAGCGCACTTCACCATACAGACGCATATCATTTGAGAGAACTCCGGTGGTATTGACAAGCTCCCGCCTGGGAAATATCTATGAATAACTATGAGGTTTCGGTGTCATGAGCTTAGTACAATAATATAATATTGTTTACCATGGTAATTGTATTCATTGCAATTATTACTATTACATTGGACTTATTCAACTAATTACATTTCAAACACTGTAATTTTCACTCAACCTTGTGGTAGACGCCTTTTAGTATTTTTATCTGAGATGATTTTAATGAGAGCAACTATGGGCACATGGAGTAGCTTTGGACTTGAGGACGTTCCAAATTGTGAACTTTGTTTATCATTCAAAACTATTATGAGTTTGACATATGTATTTTAGGGTGGACCACTCTTATTTTTAAACTCTGAATAATCAATTGAATTGATAACTAACAATTTCAAAACGTCTTTTTGAGTCGTTTTCTATGATTATGACTGTTGATTCATGAAGTAATACCCCAAATTAGCTTCCGCTGCTATATGTCAAATAAGGGGTTGTTACAGATTGGTATCAAGAGCCTCGGTTATAGAGAACAAGGTTAAAACCTAAACTATAACTACTTTTTTTTCCATCCAAGAAAAGTCCTTCGTGCCACTCTACATTTCCTCGAAAGAGTGTTAAAGAGATTTGCTGTAGCAAATGAATTACATAACTATTATATTAAATATAAATAACTTATGTTATTTTACACTAAGTTGTTACAGAATTATGTCTTCCTCCACCCATCCTATTATCGTCCCATCTTATTTCGATGTTGAGGATGCTTTTTCCTCTACGAACACTCTTGACCTATACTCCGGCTTCACCGGACTATTTTCTAACTTCATCGGAAATTTAGTGCTATGTAATAACTAAAGGGAGAGGTGTGGGTCCTCTCTTGATCCTTTAGATGATTTATCTAAGTATCTTATTTGGCCATCACTAGCCATCTCACCATTTCACCGATGATCTGAATATGAAGGTCATTGCAAGCATATAATCTAACTATAATGATCATCTATTCCACTACCAACAGCTCCATATTTCCTCCACAAACCAACTATTTTGCCTCCATCTCTAGTGTTACCACTATCACCAATGTTTGATCCCCAAGATTTCTTTCTTCTGAAGAGATTTTACCACCTCAGAAACGAGCCCGTTTCCTATCATCCTCCTCTGATTTCTCTACCCCACCTCAGGTATTTGAGATTGGAGAAAGTTCTCATAAGACCAAGTTTTGGAGCCATCATTAGGAAACAGATCAAGACGCATTCTGAATCACATAGATAAGCTGCCCTCATTGAGCGCCAAATCTGAGCACACATGGAAGATAGATATAGAAGGTCTTGGTAATGGTCCGAGTAATTCATACACGAGATTTTGACCACTAGAAACTAAACTTTAAGAAGCCCGTACCTAAGATTTATGGATTTCAGAGAGAGCAAATAAAGCAAGACGATGTATATTGTTGTCTTGGAGCTCCGTCGTCGTAGATTTTTACTCTGGAGGTGATCATCGAGGATATCCAGGTTCGCCACTAATCGGATATGAAGAGTCTTCTGGACAAGATCCATAAGCTCAAGAACCATAAGGGGGACCACCAGACTACTAGACTAGATCTTTGTCATTTACAACTTTTGTTAGAATCCAACCACTGGATGTGTGGCATAAATAATGACACTTGTCAAATTTTACTAATGTAAAAATATGTAAACCAAGTTTGTTTATGACTTAATACCGTGGTGGAATCGCATTTATACCTTGTTGTTTTATGATACCAATTTATGTATGTCATGATTGTCTATCCTATATATCTGTAATTGATGTATCGTATCTTTAGTATCTGGTGATTACTATGGTCTCTTAACCAACCATGGTAGAAGGGGTGGTTTGTCTGGTTTTTCCAACCTTTGTCGTACCTAAATATCATGGATAATGATTAATAATCAATATATTGAGCATAGATTTCACCTACACCCACCACCAGACCTAGCCTTTGATAACTTATCTACGTGGTCGCAGTAAGAAACCACTAGAAAGTAAACCCAGTCTCCACCACGAGAAACTTAATGAGTTTAGATGCTTGTAAGAGTGTCAATTCAAAAAATTTTCCGTTATAACCTGCAACGAAAATATAAAAGTATTTTTATTTCTTTGTTAGGAACATGTAATCAAATAAGTATTGTAAAAATTTCCAATACATTGTACAAATGACAAATGATATGATTCTTTATTTGTGTTTGTCTTGTTAATAGTAGATAGAATGGAGTCCCCAAGTGGACATTAACATCTACAGCACCAGCCATGATTCAGGCCACCATCAAGAAACTAGTTGCTGATAGTGTTGTTGCAGCTCTGGAAGCACAAGCTGCTACCATGGTAAAAGCTGGCGATACAAATAGGAACACCCAACAAGGTAAAACTCCTGTAGCAACAAAATGTAGCTACAAAGAGTTTATGAGTTGCCAACCTTTCAATTTCAAAGGTACGGAAGGCGCTGTTGGTCTCATCCGCTAGTTTGAAAGAACTGAATTATATTTTCCCGTAGCAACAGTACTGAGGAGTGCAAACAAATAAAGTGAAAAAAAAGAATATTGAGGGCCCCCCCTACCCTGGTACTCTAATTGAAGAAGCTTTGTCCTGGTGGAATTCATTCGCCTAGCCTATTGGAATAGAGGAAGCTTACAAGATCACCTGGTCTAAATTTAAGCAGCTCTTAATAAAGAAGTATTGTCCCCGAACTAAGATCAAGAAAATGGAAAATGAATTTTACAATCTGATTATAAAAGGAAATGATCTCAAGACTGTACATTTAAGAATATTCCAGGAATTGGCATTTAATACAACATGATGCCAAATTCTGAAGAAAAACTCATGGGAATCTTCATTTGGGGATTACCCCGAAGTAATTGAGAAATGTTACCGCTTCAAAAGCCTCAAACTTTAGAGGTAGCCATTACCATAACCCAGAGGTTAATTAGATCAGGTAAATAAAGCACATGCTAATGCATAGGAACCAATGATCAACAAAATGAATAGTTTAAATGATAGAAAAACCTTCAACAACAACTACCAAAACAACCGTAACAACAACAATAACAACCGCAACAATGATCACCAACAACAACAAAATAGAAGGCAAGAAACCGTCAGGGCTTATGCTGTCACCCTAACTGAAAATAGTATGTAGTAATACTGGAAGCCTTCCCCTGTGTAAGAAATGAACCCTGCATCATACAGGACCTTGGACTGTCAAGTGTCGGACTTGCAATAAGGTGGGTTATCTCACCAAGAACTGTAGAAACAAAGGGCCAGCCACTAGAAGCAACCTAATACCAGTATCCGTAACTTGTCATGCATGCGGATAGAAAATATGGGCAACATACAAAAGTCATCAGTGTTCCATGAGCAAACAACAACGCCCACGAGGAAGAACATACTTGCTGAGGGACAAGAACGCATCACCAAGACCCGAACTTAGTCACGGTACATTTCTATCTAAACCAACAACTATGCTAGAGTATTATTTGATTCAGGACCGATAAAAGTTTTGTATCCATATCTTTTGCTTCTATGCTTAATATCCTACCAATTACACTAGATACCACCTATGACATTGAAATGGCTGATGAAAACCCAGTAGTCACTAATACCGTTATCCAGAGTTGCATTATGATTATGTTAAAACAACCTTTCAAAATTGACCTTATACCGATTAAACTCGGTAGTGTCGACGTCGTCATTAGTATGGATTGGTTATCCAAGTATCATGCTAGATATATCTGTGACAAGAAAGTCGTCCACATCCCAATCGATGGTGAAACTATAATCATCCGAGGTGATCTAAGTAAAACCCGACTAAACCTCATATCCTGTATTAAAACTAAAAGATATATATCCAGAGGATGTCAAGTTTTCATAGCCCATGTAATGGAGAAGAAGTCAGACGAAAAACGACTAGAAAATATACCCGTAGTCAGAGAATTTCTGGAAGTTTTTCCTGAAGATCTACCTGGCCTTCCTCCAGTTCGCCAAGTAGAATTTCAAATCGATTTAATTCTAGGAGCGACACCAGTAGCCCAAGCACTTACAGATTAGCTCCTTCCGAAATGCAGGAACTATCTAACCAACTACAAGAGTTAGCAGACCGAGGTTTTATCCGACCAAGTTCTTTGCCCTGGGGAGATCCTGTCTTATTTGTTAAAAAGAAAGGCAGATCTTTTAGAATGTGTATCGATTACCGAGAGCTAAATAAACTCACCATAAAGAATAGTTACCCATTACCCAAGATCGATGACTTATTCGACCAACTTTAAGGTTCGAGTACTTACTCAAAGATTAACTTAAGATCAGGATATCACCAACTGAGAGTCCGGGATGAAGATATTTCCAAGACTACCTTCAGAACACAGTACGGACACTACAAATTCCAAGTGATGCCATTTGGTTATAACTAGCGCTGCCTTGCTGAGTTAAAAGATCCAATGAACCTTGTGTGCAAACCATACGTGGATAAATTTATATGATAGTGGTTTCATCGATGATATCACCTCATCTATCCCGTAACAAAGAAGAACACAACGAGCCGACAAGATCACCTAAGAATAATCTTGGAATTACTCAAAAAGGAGAAATTACATATGCTAAGTTCTCCAAGTGTGATTTCTGGATCAGTATCGTGGGATATCTGAGGGCATGTTAAATAATAGCAAGGTAATTCACGTTGACCCCACCATGATTGAAGCAATTTAAATTGGCATATAATCTACTACACCTATAGAATACCCAATTCTTATCGGCTACTAATCAGGAGATACATCGAAGGTTTTTAAAGATTGCAAAGCCTTTGACAGAATTAACCCCAAAAAAACAAAAGTATATCTGGGGAGAAGTACCAAGAGTCAGCCTTTCAAAACTGCTTAAACAGAAGCTATGTGAACTCCAATCTTAAGCATTACAGAAGGAAAGATACTTTTGTCGATTCTATGATCATCACATCAATGTCTGGGAGCGGGGTTAATGCAAAGAGAAAAAAGTTTATTAGCATATGCATCCTGACAACTTAAGCTTCATGAAGAGACCTATACAACACATGACCTTCTCGAATAGGAGCTATAGTGTTCACTCTTAATATTTGGAGACATTATCTATATGACACAAAGTGTACTTTGTTCACTGATCATAAAAGTCTTCAACAAATCCTTGATCAGAAAGAGTTGAACATGAGACAACATTGTTGGTTAGAATTTCTTGTAGATTAATAATCATGTGATTCGCTACCGATACCGCAGAAAGGCAAATGTTTAGTAGATGCCTTAATCCGGAAGAAATGAATCAAACCACTCGCTGAGTTAGAGCATTAGTTCATGACCCTAAAAGCAAACCCAAAATTGAAACCATCACAAATCCTCGAGCCGCAAATTGAGGCTATCAAAGAAGAAAACATTAAAGCTAAGAGAACCTACGAGGAATGGACAAAGGCATATGAAGTAAGAACGATTAACTCTTTGCATCAAGAATTAAATTTGGTTACAATCTTTGTTGGCTTGAGGGACATAATCAAGCATGAATCCCATAAAATCGAAGTAATTTTCCATCCTCCCGACATTGTTCTGACAAGATGGTAATCAGGATTCTAAAGAAACTCTATTGGTGGCCTAGACTTGAAAGAATCATCGCTGAATAATGTTGCAAGTGTTTAACATCTCTAAGTTTAAGTAGAATGTTAGAAGCCATCCAGATATACTGATACAACCAGAGATTCCGGCTACAATGGAAATAGAATGACTAACGAGGACTTCTTACAAACCTACCTAAAACATCAGCGATACATGACACAAATTGGTTCATTGTAGAAACCGCCTTACAAATCAAAACACATTTCATCCCTAACCCCGATAGACAGATAGTAATGGAAACCCTTACAAGTGTGTATATAAGGAAATAGTCTCACGGCATTGAAGTACCAATAACCAACAATCGGATCATGATAGTTATTTCAACGATACTAGATTCTGGCAGTCAATGCAGAGTGCTTTGAGTACTGAAGTTAGAGAATGGGGATAATCATTTTTGTAGGATCATATCATCCTGAACAGTTGTACAAAGTGAAAGAACCATCCAAACCTTAGAATAAATGCTTCGAGCCTTGTTATAGATTTTAGTAAAGATGGGGAAAGACACTTAACCATTGGTAGAATTTCCTACAATAAATAAGTACCATCCATTAATTAAGGCAGCACCATTCAAGGCAATTTATGGTCGAAAGTGTATATCACCTGTCCGCTGGGATTGAAGTTGGAGATGTTTCAGCTACGGGAACTAGAGATAATACATGAAAACCACCAAAAATATAGTGCAAATTCGACAACAGCTTGCAAGTTTGCAAGAGTTCGGCAAAGGAGTTAAACGCCAATGTAAGGCTGAAATTTCTTGGAATTCCAAGTTATGAGATCGTGTTATGTGAAAGAATCGCCTCAAAAAATGTGTCATTCAATTCAAGAAAATGCGAGGAAAGCTTAACCCCCCCCCGTGTACATTGGACATTTAAAGATCCTTAAAAGGGGTCGGCCAGTGGCATACACACTTGAGTTTCCTAAAGAACTAAAAGTCCAGCAAGTAACCTTCTATGTTTCTAATCTAAAGAAATGTCTATCGGACAATCCCTCATCATTCTAATAAAAGCGCTTAGCGACCGATGACAAAAACTTAACTTTGTGGAAGAACCAATAGAAATTATGGATCGTAAAGTCAAGCAACTAAGACAAAGTCGTATCCCTATAGTCAAAGTAAGATGGAACTTTAAAATAGGACCAGAATTCACGTAGGAATGCAAAGATCAAATTCGTGAAAGCAAGTATCCACAACTATTTTCAATAACCACATAAAAAAGCCAACATCCAACTAAAATCTCGGGATGAGATTTCTTTAAGGTTGGGAGACTATAACAACCAACAATTTTCATTTATATAATTATCCATCTATTAAATTAGATGCAATTTTCATCAGTGTAATTTCCATCTATTAAATTAGATGCAACCATTTTCATGGAAAGATTTTTCCATCCATAATGTAACGTAACATACATAATCAAAGTAAACGAGCTCATGTAACCTACCAATACCAATTGCATCAATGTTTATGTCAAGTAAACATTTTAATATGTCAAGCAATATGTTTTAAACTCCATTTTTATCCATAAGTTATCTATTTAATGTGCCTTTCCATAACGTTGTATCAAAAAGGACTTTAAACGTTAACATTTATTATCAAAACCCCAATTTCATGTAAAGTTTACATATAATATAAATGTACAAGCTTGTGAGACAAGTGTACAAGTTATCTATGTATAATATTTGAATATAATTCCCTCCTAAACCCTAGTACAACTCATTTGAGCTCATTGTACAATCCGACAAAGCACGAATTCAGAAAGGCTTATTTCCCTCCAAATTGCTATTGGAAATTCGTACAACATTTTAAACACAAGTTATAAATTCTCCAACCACCACATTTGAGTTATTTTACCCTTCATTTCACTCCATATGTTCGGCTAAAAACCTAAAACCTTAACCCGAAACCCTAAACAACCCGTCACCCCTTAATTAGTTTAAACTAAGTCCTAACTAAAACCAAGCAACCACCATCCCTCCACCATGATCCACCTACTAACTACCACCTTATCCTCTACTGGTCACCACCAATCAACAATGGAGTTATTGGGGGGAGGTTGGTTAGAGGGGGAGTGAGGTGGCCCACCCCAACACCTCCATCATCACCTCGACTCCAAGTAACTCTTTGCCACCCTCTTTGGAATTCGCACCCTATTACCACCAACTCTACACCTCTCTATCTACCTCTTAGCTCAAATACTCATCCTAGTTACTCCCTTGGCTACCACTTAACCAAGTCTACTTGGCCACCACTCTTTCAAAACTTGGCCACTACTCCTTTCCTTTACCTATATATACTTGCATACATACACACTTTCATAATTTACCATTCAAACTCATAACTATCTTAAAATCATGTTCTAGCCAAGCTAAGAAAGGTTAAGAAGGAATATAAGCTATTAGTAGAAGCCATAGAAGAGAAGAACAGTATTCCTTGATCCATATCCTAAGTTTTGGGTTTCATTTCACTCATTTTCGACCCATTTCACCCATTCGTGTACTAGTAAGCTTTTCTACTCGTTCAATAAGCTCTTGTCTTGTTTTAAATCCTTAATAAGCTCTATTAGATCATGTATAAGCTACTTGTTTAAGCCTTGAACCACAAACCCTATCACGGTTTTGGTTTTTCTAAACCGAAACGAACACCATTTTTGGAATTTTAAGCTCTTAAGCTCTTTCCATAACATTCAAGTCTCGAAAAACTTACTTATTTTAGATTAAGTAATAAGTTATAAGCTGTAAAATGAATTTGGATTTCAAAAATACAAAGTATATGGTATTTGGACTAAAAACGCAAAAAAAATTCATGTATAGGGGTATATATTGTAACTTTTGAAATTATAAAACTTTTGGGCCAAAAATGTAATTATCTTTAAGTTAAACTTTAAGGGTTTGTTTTGCCAACTTTCAAAGTTAAAGGTTTAAATGGTTTAAATATAAAGTAAAGGGTTAAATTTGTAAATCAATATATTCCAAAGGTATATATTGTCATTTTCATATTCTCAAGGGTATAAAATGTTTAATAATGCTTATTTAATTATAACAAATATTTAAATATTATAAGACTTGATTTTATTAAAACCCGACACATTTGTTATATATTTAACATAATTTATGTTATATATTTAACATAATTTATCATCCACTAGCTTTTGAAAAAACTTAAAAAGATAAAATCCTATCATTTAAACTATAACGTATCACGTTACTAAGGAATTTCATGTGAGGGGCTTTCATTTGGGTAGACGTTTTGACGAGTTGCTGGATTTACGATTTAAAGTGTCCTGGCTCCTCAAACGTTTACTGCATGACATCTGGATTATGATAGCCCGAACAGTGATACAATGTTTTCACAAGTTAATAAACCAAATTAATATTTACGTTAAAATTTAGGAAATAAAGTTTTGAAATATAAACAATCGAACTAAGACTTGACATATTACCCCAAGTTGCGTGACGAGGCTCTTTACTTCCATTTGAATTAAATTTCAAATCAATCAACTACCTTATCAAGGTGAGTTCATAGTCCCACTTTTACATGTTTTCTAAACTTTGTGGGGAGATACATGCTATAAACATGAATACAAGTATTTTCCAACTGTATGCTCTCCTAATATATTATTGCCCAAGTACATTTATTTGCCATAAGGCCCCACTATCATGAACCGTTAATTACTTGTAACCGAATGTACTGGTTGAGTAAGCACGAATGCCATGAATAGATCTATTGGGACTAAACTTCCCCGTCCGGGTAGATAACAACGCACTAACATACGGACACATATCATTTAAGGAACTCCGGGTGTTTGGCAAAGCACCTGCTGGGGCAATATCTTATGAATATCTTAAGGTTTCGGTGTCATGAGCTTAGTACAATAATATAATATTGTTTACCATGGTAATTGTATTCATTGCAATTATTACTATTACATTGACTTGTATTCAACTATTACATTTCAAACACTGTGAATTTCACTCAACCGTTGTGTTGACCCTTTTAGCATGTTTATCTCAGGTGATTGAGCAACTATGGCACGGAGTAGCTTTGGACTTGAGGACGTCCAAACTTGTTATCATTCAAACTTTATGTTTTCATATGTATTTTGGGACCTCTTATTTGTAAACTCTGATATAATATTGAATGATAACTAAATTTTCAAAACGTCTCTTTTGAGTCATTTTCTATGATTATAACTGTTGA
The DNA here is from genome assembly GCA_026074375.1 of Tanacetum coccineum. NCBI lineage: Eukaryota > Viridiplantae > Streptophyta > Magnoliopsida > Asterales > Asteraceae > Tanacetum > Tanacetum coccineum. Next base: position 20,996 of record BQNB010116173.1, read on the forward strand.
TTCATGAAGTAATACCCCAAATTAGCTTCCACTGCTATATGTCAAATAAGGGGGTGTTACAGATTGGTATCAAGAGCCGGGTTATAGAGAACAAGGTTAAAACCTAAACTATAACTACTTTTTCCATCCAAGAAATTCCTCCGTGCCACTACATTTCCTTAATAGTATGTAAAGAGATTTGCGTAGCAAATGATACATAACTATTATATTAAATATAAATAACTTATGTTATTTTACACTGGGTTGTTTCAGAATTATGTCTACATCCACCCACCCTATTATTATCCTATCTGATTCTGATATTAAGGATGCTTTTTCCTCTACAACTACTCTTGACTATATCCCGGCTTCACCGGACTATTCCCCAGCCTCACCGGGAAACACTTCTTCTGACCCTTCAAAGGATCTATCTAAGGATC
>BQNB010116174.1:5360-19019 GCA_026074375.1 Tanacetum coccineum
GGTGGAATTTTAAGGCAACTCGCCGAACACAACTCGCTGCCAAGCAACCCGCCGCGAAGAAGGAATACAAACCGCCGTCTATATTTTAATCAAACCGCCGTTGAGTTTACAAACCGCCAGAGTTTCCTTTAGATATTTGCTATTAAAATATTCAACCCGCTGATAACCTGTTCAAACCGCTGGTAAACAAACCGCTGGTAAGCAACTCGCTGGTAAGCAAACCGCTGGTAAGCAACTCGCTGCTTAGTAACAACTCGCCTCTTGAGCAACTCGCCACCTAAGCAACCCGCCGTGTGTCAGAGGGTTGGTAACCTACTTAATAAAATATTATATTTCAGCAAACCGCCGTGAAGAAATTCTGGCAACTCTCCACGAAGAACAACGACTTTTATCACACAAAATCACTTATAAATCACCCTTTTGAACGATTTTGCTTGATTTCTTTTGCACAACACAGTACCATAAGGTAATAGCTACTAGAAACACCCAAACTTTATCAATACAAACAACAAAATTCGGAGAACTTAAAAAAACGAGCTAGGTGCCTTCAAAGGTACACTTTTCGATCTAAATCAAGCAAGAAATCGCACATACACACGATCTAATCATCCCATTAGCTCTGATACCAATTGTGGTATATCCTATATCATAACACGGGGTCGATTCTTGGATTTGGCTAGTTTCTAGAGAGAGAAACACTTGAGAGAGTTTTCTAGAGAGAGAAAAAGTGTTTCTATGAAATGAAAAGAAATGACTAGCTTACCTCTTCCAAAGTTGGAAGAGGCTTATATAGTACTTACAATATACCGGGTATTCGTACCCGACTTAATACCGAAAAACGTACTATTAACTATTAAACTACGAGCTATAATAAACAGTAAAATACACGGGGTGACCGAGTCTTTTTCTAATATCTAACAATAACCTCATTCTTATTAGACACATGTAATCGCATTCGAAGGCAAACGATTGCGCAAACTTTATTTGGACCTTTAATATAATTTTTGTCTTTTGATTATGTTACCATCTTTATTTACAGGTCAAGTAAAATTTGGTGACTAAAATGGAGCCTACACAGGTGCATATGTATTTCGAAGTTACATGTGAGCACTTTCAGCTTAATGTGGAAGTCAACAATGAAGAGATAGCGTGTGCACACATGAATTCACATGTTCCAGTGTTTAGTAAAGATGAAGAAGAGCACACATGCACATGTGACTAATATCGTGAAGAGAATGCATACACATATGTACGCATTCAGTACTATTGTAAGTACTTAATTTCCGCTGCTCATTTGTGTAAAAATTTTATAGATCTTCACTAAAAAAGGCTTTTGTTTCAGGTGTTTCTTTAGAACTTATAATAATTTTGCAGGTTGGATGCATGCTATGCATATGTTGGTTTTATTGCAGCCATTTGCAGGTTGGCCGTTTTCCATTGAATTTTTTGTTTGTGCAAGCAACCACTGGTATGTCTCTTTAAAATTCATTGTAATTTTTTGTGTTGTTGATTGTGTCTATGTGATAATTTTGCAGGTTGTCTACAAAAAGTATTTTTTTTTAATTTGTGACAAAATTTTATAATAGTTTGATAACCATCTACGTTAAGTAATGTTGCTAAGGTTAATAGGTGATTTTGATATTTGGTTCAGTTTTAACAGGTTGCGAACTTTGGATACTATTTTTCAATCAAATACAAATTGGACTCGGGTCGTTGATTCGTGTCAAGGTAATCACCAAAGATGATTTGTATTATTTTGGTAATCTACTTAGTATTATGTGTTGTTCAGTAGAATTCTTATTTACATCTATTTAGTTTTATCTATATTATTATGAAGCAAACCCGCCCGTTGGGCGGGTTATGTTACTAGTATATATATATATATATATAGGACTTGTAATTATGTGGATTGATATGTAATGCTATGTTAACAAAGCCGTCACAGTTCTGTTTTTGGGGATTATGTTATAGATCACTAAGTATTACAAGTCTTGTATGGGCGGGACTCGTAATAGGAGGATTTATATGATAATTGCTATGTTAACTGGTTCATCGAGACTTTTACCTTAGTTACTCTAACCGAGTACTCATTAACGATCTTGAAAACTATGTGATTTCCCTGATAGTTTTACTCCCCGTCTCCGAAGACGAGTTTTAAGATCACTTCGTCCCTAATCATTATGAGCACATTTGCATCGTCATGTCATCCATCACCTTGAAGGTTATGTGAGTACGCGTATTGCATCGAGAATTATTAAGTAGGATGATTTATAATCTCTTATTTGAATAGGATTGGGGACGCCTCTTCAGTTAATAAAGAAATTATAAATCAACTAACCAAATTTAGTTTATAAATATATTTTTTACATAAATTGGACGCTTCTATGCCAATAATAAATTATCAATGGAGATGGGCTTAATGGTATCCGATATGAGAGAGTATGAACTGAACTCGATAATCAACAGAATCCGGTTTAAAAAAGGGGTCTAGAGACACAATCGATGTCTTGCAACTCAGCAGCATTTATGGCCTCGCTTAGAAATACTTATCTCTTTCTTAAGTTATTTACTTTTGCCATTTGCTAATCTCGCAGATCACGACTGTTGTAGAAAACATAACAGACTTGTTACACACTTGAGTTAATGTAGTTGATTCGTCCTTAAACTAACGACTGAGTACCATAATCCGCTGTCTATCGCATAAGCTCTTCCGCGAGCTTCTCTCATTTGTTAAACTTTATTCTGGGAATATTGTTTCTCGAAATGTCCTCATTCTCGGCATCCCATCACCATTTGTTATAGTATTGACGTTATGGTCGCTGCTGTTGGGTCCTGGAGCGGTCCCGACTGATACAACTTTATCCAATAGGTAATGCAACTCCCCTTCAACGAGATAAACACCTATCGACGAAACAGATAGTTGGACTATCATTTTAGGGCCTAGTAAGAAGAATTAGGTAGGAGGGGGGGTGGGGGGGGGGGCTCGCGATAATCCTAGTACTGCCAAAGTAAGTTGTGGTACGTACATACATAATCCACGTTGTATAGTGAATCAGCGAACTTTACAGATAGTAGAATTCGAGACTCGTCCTCGGGTCATTAGAACTTATACTACATACTCACGCGACACACTTCTTCTTGGGGTTTTCATATAATGAGACTTTCACTTTATATCGCGGTTTATACCAGTCATAAGATCTGTAATGTTTATTTGAGATACCCATATTTTGATGGATTAAATATCCTGGACAATCCTAGTCAAAAAATTTTGGTGGATGAGAAAGTCGTAGAACACCGAATTTTGCTGATTAAAAGTTTATCATCGTTTGTTTTAGAACGAGTTTATCATTAAGTCTTTCTTTGGTCACACAATCGGATAACACAAATTAATATCGACGTGATTTTCTTAAGGGGTAGGTACTGTAACCCAGAGTGAATTTTCGAAATTATCGAATGACTTCGAATGACGATTTTACCCTTTGACTTTTTAGGTCTGACTTGACTTTTTGACTTTTGGTCTTTTATTGTCTCGTAAAAAGCGATTACCGCGTAACCGGTAATTTTTCGGAACATATTTAAAAGAGATATATGTTATTCCTAAGTTGATTTATCAAAAACGAGCAGCTAAATCACGTTTTCGTTATTCGAACTCTTAAGCAATTTGATGTAAAACGACATTCCTAACAACTTTTTAGTTTTGACCGAGACCCAAAAACAGCAGATGATGATCTGAAATGCCCTCCATCGCAAGATTTAGAGAAATCGGAGAAAATAATTAAATTATAATTAATTTACACTTTTTATTAAATAAAAATATTTAATAAATTAGTCACCATTTTATTCAGTAACGTTTGTTGATAACGCGAATATACGGGTTATAAATTTATTTTTATTTTTAATTAAGCCCAAGACATATGGGTTCCCAATAATGAATATCAAATATTTTTTTGATAATTGTTAGAAAAGATTGTTTGAAATTCTTTACGTTTTATGGAAAATAATTTGAAAAACAATGGCGCAAGTTTCGTGTTTTGAATCATCCGTTAAGTCGCTCAAACGAGTCCCTAACCAATATTTTATAAAAGTTTTTCAAAAATTACACTATTGGTCCATGTGATAATATTTATATAATTAACCCCAAATTATCTTTTATAGTCATTTACTTTTAAAGTTTTAATATAAATAAAAATTTTATAAAAATTTTTCATTTCATTCTTATATATACAACACACACACATATATGTGCTCTCCTCTCTCTCCCCTCTCCCATATTTTTCGGCCACCTCCGGCCACCACTCGACCACCGCCGCCGCCGTCGTTGGCCTCCGAAAAACTTTTCCGGCGAGTTTTCCGGCCAACACCAAAGATGTTCCTCATCGCCCGATCTACCCGATCCCCTTTACCATGCGCCTCCACGTGCCATATCCCCCTCTTTTTGATGCCGACGACAGCCACCACCACAACAATATTATAAGGGGTGTTTGTTTTATTGGTTGTAATCAAAGAAAGGGGTGTTCGTTGGTTGATGGTTATCACCGAAACCACCACCATAAGGTGGTGTTCGGTCGAAACCGCTGCCACCACCTTCAAAACCACCACAGCCGCCACCCCTTTGGTGCGTGTGGTTTATGTAAACAAGCCAAAGGTGCGTTTGTTTGATTACCACGACAAGGGTCCGTTTGGTTTTGTAAACTTAACAGCCGAGGGCTGCGGTTGGTTTATTATAATGCACCTAGGGTGCGTTGGGTTGTGATTTACGCACATAGGGTGCGTTTGGATCTGGGTCTACCAGTTAGGGTGCGTTTGGTGTAGTTATATCAAAGATTAGGGTGCGTTTGTTTATTAAAAACCAGACTAGGGTGCGTTTGGTTGCGGGTTGACAGCCAAGGGTGCGTTGGGTTTGACGTTTGCACCATCAGGGTGCGTTTGGTTGTGTTAAAACAACCATAAGGGCGCGTTTGGGTCTGGAAATAGCACAAGGGTACGTTGGGTTGATGTAGAAGCAGCTTAGGGTATGTTTGGTTGGTGTAGGAACAGATTTGGGGCGTTTGGGTTAGCTGTAAACCGCCATAGGGTGTGTTCTTGTGTGGGTTCGGGCAGTCTCAAAAATATGAGTCTGTGTTTGGTATATATAAGTTATAATAATACAATTATACAAATTTCAGTACGAGTTTTATAAATTTATAACCAAATGCATATTGGTGGTTTAAAAATGGTTAAATAAATATGATATTTATTATTTTGTTTAGTTTAGATATTAATAACAATAACAATATATATATATATATATATATATATATATATATATATATATATATATATATATATATATATATATTATATCTAAAACACGCGGCATTTGAAATATTGAAACACGCGAATATTTTGCAATATATATCGATTAAGGGAAAACGTTTTAGTTAGAATTTTATATATATAAACGGAAAGGTCATGACGAAATTTATATAAATTTCTATATTTAGTAATGTTTTACTAAAACTTCTATTATTTTAGAAACCCGGTAAAAGGGACTAAGTTATATTTTAAAGATATATTAAATTATAACTATACAATAACCCGACAACAAACGAAAACTAAAATTTTACAAACGAGACAACAATTTTAGCTACGATCCGTCAATAAGACGAAAGATTAATTTATAAAATATTATTTTATAAATTCCTGACTAGAAGGTAAAATCATAACTTTTGTAAAAGCTTTACAAACATCGTTTGTTTAATTCATAACTTTAAGACGTGTGTCTACTTTTATGCAAGGACTTTTTATTAATTAAATTGGTGTCGAAATATTTTGTTTCAATTATTTTCTCACGTTCCTTATATAATACCTGCAAAGTATTATATACTTCACATTAATCTTTGGATTGTTTATCTTCGTTATATAATTCATGGTATGAGTTATATAATTGTTTATTTTCCATATGTAATATATACGGAATATATTACATACTTTGCGTTACTTTTCGATTTATTTTATTTAACCAACCACCAAACTATTACAACTTGAAATCTAAATCTTTATCAACGTGTCACATTGATGTACTCGTCATCATCATCATCCGAACATCACCATCACCACCCCCTCGTCACCGTTGCTGCCACCTCCACCCCATCATCACCACCACAGCCACGCACCACTACGGGTGCGTTTGGTTGTTATAAACCACCAACGAGGGTGCGTTTTGTTTCGGTAACAACAAAAAGGGTGCGTTTGGTTAATGTAAACAGCCAAGGGTGTGTTTGGTTGTAAAGAAAAACCAAAGGGGTGCGTTGGGTTTGGGTTTAACACGAATAGGGTGCGTTGGTTTTGTTCTCATCCGCTTAAGGGTGCGTTTGGGTCATCAGAAACACCCAAAGAGTGCGTTTGGGTTTGCTGCAAACAGCAAAGGGTGCGTTTGGTTGGCTGTGTAACAGCCATGGGTGCGTTTGGTGTTGATAAAAACCACAAAGGGTGCGTTTGGATTTGGGTACACCACGAATAGGGTGTGTTTGGTTGATAGAAAGCACCAAGGGTGCGTTTGGTTTAACAGAAATACAGTAAGGGTGCGTTTGGTTTTGATAGAAATGACATAGGGTGCGTTTGGTTGGCTGTTAACAGCCAAGGTGCGTTTGGTTTTCATAAAACCGACACTATGGGTTGCGTTTGGTGGCTGTGAAACAGCCAATAAAACTGGTGCGTATCGGGTTTAATAGAAAATGCTCCATAAGGGGCTTTGGATCAGAAGGATATGCATAAGGGGTGGTTTAGGTTTGGGTTTATAACAGCTGTAGGAGCGTTCTGGGTTAACAGTAAAAACCATAAGGGGTGCGTTTGGTGTGAGCAGAAAACATTAAGGGTGCGTTTTGGTTTTTTATAATTCCGGTAATAATATAAAACATAGTTAAGTTCGGTTAAATATAAAAATCGGATTAGTGGTGGTTTAAATTAGTTAAATAAATATGATATTATTCATTTTATTTTAGTTTAGATATGGATTATAATATAATATAATATATTTATATATATATATATATTTATATATTATAAATATATATTTATATTATATATATATATTTTTATATATATATATATATTTTATATATATCTAAAACACGCGGGTGTTTGAAACATTGAAACACGAGTAAAATGGCAACATGGATTGAATATCATAAAAATGGAAAATGTGGTTTAAACGAAAAGGTCATGACGGCATTTATATAAATTACTATACTTAATAATTTCGTTACAATTTCTATTATCTTAGAAAAACCAATTAAAGACGAAGTTATATAGTCTTAAGATCGTTAATTTGTAATTATACAATAACCAGATAAACTAACGAGAACTACACTTTTGTAAAGGCGTCAACTAGTTTTAATAAGACCCCATCGAGGGAAACGATATACTATATTTATTAAATATTATTTTATAATTCCGGTTAATGGACAAGTAACGACTTTTAAACATTGTGTTTCATTTTTATACAAGAACTTTTATTTTAATGATAGTTGGTGATTTCCGAAAAACATTGTCTAACTGTTTGGTTTACATGTGTTTACTCACACTTCCTTTTTAATTTACTTGCAAAAGTATTTACTATTTCCATTTGTAATTCTTGAATTGTTTGTCTTTGTCATATAATTCACAGTATGAGTTATATAATTGTTATTTTTCATAAGTAATATATACGGAATATATTACATACTTTGCGTTACTTCGATATAATTTTATTTAAAACAACCAGCCAAACTATTGTCAATCATTGAAATCTATCTATCTTTTATCAACGTGTCGCGTTGAGGTGACTATCAATCGGGGAAAACCCAAAGTAATTATCCTAGGCTTAGTGGGACTTAGCAGTTTAGTTAAGTGCAACTCTGGTCGGCCGTTCCAGTTTCCGTTTTGTCTTGTACTCAATGTGTACATTCCTGCCAATCGTTCTTCATCATCAATGTGAGTTTATAGCCCCATATTTGACTGGTTTTACATATATTTTTGGGGTGAGAACATGCTTGTTTGCAAAATCATTCACATGATGAATCACCATGTACATGATCGTTTACAAATTGGTTTGCATACTCATTTACATATACTTATGGTGCAACAACTATACTTTTACTCAAATGATTTTGGATTAGCTTAGGTTGCATAAACTGTAAATCACTTGGAGGGTGATCGCGAATGTTATGAAATAGATCTATTCGGGATTGACAATCCCCGTTCGGGTGATTAGCTATCACTGGGCAAACGAACGTTATAACATGTCGGAACACGATTGGTTGAGTCTTCAGGGCCAACAATTACATACACATGAATATTTTTAGAAATGTCCGGGTGTTCTTGGAAGGGACACCTATGATGGGTACATATTATTTTCATTAATGCTCGGGTGTTCTTAGAGGGAACACCTACGATGGGTACACTCTTACTGTGCCTTGAATAAAGTGGCATACATACAAGTCTACGTCGCAGTTTTATGAACTTAGAGTAATTATAATCATTGTTTTATACTCACATGGATATTTACTGTGCCTTGAATAAAGTGGCAATACATACTTGAAACATTTTGGTGATATATATATAAATATCATACATTCTTTGAACAATTGCGATTCAACGTTCATACGTACATTTTTGTGACTATTTGGGGATTGAAATGGTCATGCATACTTTACAACTATTTGATTTCTAAAAATCATACATACATTTTGGAAGGACATTTAAGGATTTAAATGGTCATACACACTTTACAGAACCTTGTTTCAACATTTATACTTAAACAAATCTATAAACTCGCCAACTTTATGTTAACACTTTTTAAGCATGTTTTTCTCAGATGAATTAGATGTTTGGCTTACTTGATGTGCACTAGAGTCTAAAACTGACAAGACTTCATTTATGGATTTCTACTTATATACAAATGATCAAATCTCGTTGTATTGCTTTCAAGCTTTTTGTGGTGATGCAATTATGAGACAAATGTTATATCAATTTCAAGAAAATCAACGAGATTACTTTTCAAGCGACACATTTAGAGGTCGTTCTCTTGTATCTTGTGCTGTTGTATTATGAAGTAACGCCCTCAGACATATTTCCGCTGCGACATATTTTTGGGGGTGTTACATAAACTAATACCAAGTAGGTAACGTCTTAAGATGCTTAAATCCATGACAAAATAACAAGTTATCAAATCTCACAAAACCAAATGCCTAATGACTAAACTGCACTAGCCAAATGCGACACATTTTGCTTTTTTCTTTTTTTTATCTTATACGTGACTGTTAATTAGGTGCATCAACATCTTTGTCAAAAAGTTTACTCTCATCTTCATTAACTCTCTTTGTTTTCAACTAATATTTCAATATCACCCACCACTATCTTCTTTTTTCTTGCATTATAAAATTTCACGTTTATTATACTATCATATGTGATTTAAAACAATTAAATAAATGCAAAACACCAAGTAATTTATCATATGTGATATTGCACTATAAAAAGGGTCTCCCAAGGATCATGGTCTCATTATTTGTTTTCAACATATCGATAATTACGAAATCAGATCGATGAGAACAAAAGCTTATCAATTTTAATCAAGACATTTTCCACCATGCCTAAAGGGGTATTGTTAGTCATATCATCCATATCAACTAGCATGTCAGTTTACTTAAGGTCAGCCGATTTCAGATATTCAAACATTGATTTAGGCATGACATTAACACTTGCTCCTAGGTATGCCATAACATAGAAGTTAAAACTACCAATAGAGCAAGGGAGAGTAAATACCCCTGTAGAGAATAGGAGGCCGAAATCAATAATATCCTTTGAATTAGACATAATGATTGCGTGTGTGAAGTGAAACTTAACAATGGATCTGTTATGATAATGAAGTGGGTTTTTGTTAATTTGTTTTTGAAACAGTTTGTTACTTTATCTCGGTAGAAACGTTTTAATTAAAAAAATGCATTAATTGCACATTAAATTATATGTTAAAATAATAAAATATAAGTTAGTATAATCTTATCTTATTATTATAAAAGATTCATCCTACTTATTTAATAGGCAGTGATTATGATTTTGGCCCATTAAAAGTCATTTATGTTCGAGTCTTTGCAGAGGTTGTACATTTGCCTCTGTCCAGGCATAACATCCTACCATTCATTAGGTATACGAACCATCCTTCAACTCATTAACCATACAAACCATATTTATTGTTTATCTTTCAACTTCTTCAAGTCTTACCTTATAAATAGCACAATCAAGCAGTTCCTTCACCGCCACAGCCACTGGAACCGCAACCAACAACAACTATTTCCGCCGCCGACATCACCGAATCTTAATAGGTGGTGTTTTGAGCTTGGGTGGTTTCGTTGTTGTTTTAGTGGTTCTCAATCCTACCCAAATACCCTCGCAATCACTCATAAACTCATAATATAAATGTCACTTTACCTCAAAACATCAAATAATTATAACCAACAAAGATCTCAATGTGTTCTTACAAATTGTAAAACAAAGACTGTGATCTCATATTGTTCTACTTTGTTATAGATCTTTACCAATCATGTATGATTCGAACCAAGACCATCATTGATCTTTGTGAATCAATCCTTCTTTGTTACTATTCAAAAATTATAAAAAAGAACAAGGTTGTTCCATTCTTTCTCATATTCAACTCAAAAATCCACAAAATAAAGGAAACACAACGACCTACCTAAGATCTTATAAAGGAGCTTGAAGCAGAAAAGAAAGGGTTTGTTTTTGCTTCATGGGTTGTCGAGTTTAATGACATAAGAGAAATAAATATGGATGAGATTTCTTGATTGCTTAATCAAATAAGATGAACGAGGATTTAGGAGTAGCAGATTTTGTTTTTGTGATGAGTGCACACAAATGGAATAGGAGAGGCGGGATATGTTTTGGTGAAGCAATTTAGGGTTAATGAGATGTAGGGTTTGTGTGAATAAGGGGGTGTGATTTTATTGGCTAACTAAGTAGGTCCACTTGGGACTAACTGAATTTTGTTTGGACATAACAAAGTGGACTCTTAACCAAAAAATTTCATGTATATCTCTCGAGACAACCTTTTGTATTTGTATGTATATGTGAATAAATGGGAGATGAAAGAGTGAAAATGACATGACAAGAAGTTAGTAGAAATGGATGATTTATGGTCCCAATTTTTTCATCAATCTCTTTCTTTCTACCACTTATGTGTATTATCTTTTTATCACTTTTTGTACTTCATTTTTTATAAATGTTTGTTCATCTTTTTTACCCACTTACACTTTCGTTAAAGCTCAATATTCAATAGAGTTGACTAGAAGATCACTAAATACGAATATGAAATACGATTGTTTATTTCTAACTCACTTTTAATCGAACAAAATGTTTATAAAAGGATTAAGTATATCACATTCAAATTTTTGTTTGTTTCTAAAAAACACAAACTAAACCCCCACATTATATGTAAGACACAAACTAAACCCCTTGCAATTATATTTTAACCATAAAACAACCATAAAATACAAAATCCGTTACATTAACGGACCAGAGACATGACAACCATTTTGTTCAGTTGGTAAGCAAACCGTTTCTATGGTCAGATGCTCACACAGCCAAAACTAATAATGCCATCAACAAATTACTTTGTTCAAAGTTAAAGCGTTTCATAAAAATTATGTGCATCAGGTGTTTGATACAGTGCTCAAATGAAAAAAGTAGCTTACAACCATTGCATAACTTTAGAACAACTGATAAGAAGTTGAAACTATAAGAATTGTAACAAGAGTGTAACAATCAAATTTTGTCCACAGACTAAGACCGGTGCAACGCATGAGTGTCGACAAGCCTCGTAAACTTAATATGTTTATACTTTAAATTAATAACCTTTTTAGATTTGAATATAATAAAAATACTAGTAATAAAAATAAAGTATGCCAATAAAATAAAAGAAAGGGTAAATTACATCGTTGGTCCCTATGGTCTACCTCGTTTGCCCGTTTAGTCCCTAGTTTTGAAAATCGGTGAAAATGGTCTCAAAAGTGGTCATTTTGGTGCGTGTTTGGTCCCAAGGGATGAACGATCGTTATGTGTCTTCGTTAGTGATGGGTTTATAGTAATTTTGCATAAAAAGTGTGTTGCTCCGTTGGTCCCTCACTAACTCCTCATTTTAATTCAACAACATCAAGAACGTATCATCACATCAAGAACATATCATCACCAATTAACCACAAATGCTCTTTACTCAACACATCAACTTCTTTCTTTTTTTATCAACGTATAAAATCGAACAAGCCCTCCACGTAGCAGTTTCACCTTACGATGTTTTCTCGTGACATTTGAGGTGCTTGAGTGGGCTTTAAACTTTTATGTAAACAATTACCTTAGCAAATTTTAGCCACACCACCAACCACCAACTTACGAAGAAACTGTCGGAACAATGTTTTTTTCAAAAAACATTTTTGAGCAACAAAATAATATCAAAAGAAGCGGGGGTCGTTTGATCTAATACGAAGAAGATGGTGGCGTTAGTAGCCACTATGGTGATCTCCGGCAACATGCGAGTAGCAGGGCCGGCCCTAGGGGTGGGCGGTGTGAGAGACGACACAGCATCAAATAAACATAGGGCATCAAATTTTCGTGTGGTGAATCGATTATATGTGATGACAATAGTGTTGTGACGATGATACAGTCATACAACTAGGTTAATGAAATTCGGTTATATTTGATGACAATAGTGTTGTGTCGATTCACCACATCAAGTTCAGTTAATGAAATCGAATTTGAACGTCGGAGGATAATCGGAAGTTACAGGTTACGTAAAGAGTAGAAGAAGAACTGGATGGAAGAGAAGAACTCTTTTATTGGGAATGTAAGTATTTTTTATGTATTACTTCGTAGGAAGGTACCTTATAAACGAAAATAGTACAATAACTTTAAATACTACAGGCTTACCTTTATGTGACTATTTTTCTTTATACCCCGTTATTATTCCTTTTGGTCCACAGCATATTCATATAAACTTGAATTTACAAAAAGTTTGTTTTTTGTACATGGATGGACCTTTTAATTTAACAAAAAAGATAAAGGCCAGTTTCTAATAAATGATGGGTTTTCTATTTGCAAATATATTGAGTTTCTATTTGCAAATACATGTCGTTTATCTTTTTCTTTTTTTATACATGTAATAATAGTTTTTTATTTAAATGTGTATATTTTAAAGAGCAATGATCTGGAGATTTAAAAATTGTGCCTAATTTCATGCATAAGCCTATTTAATACAAGATTGTATAATGTTAAATGTAATAAGAATTTAAGATTGTTTACGTTTAACGTGAATAAAATTTGAGAGTTCTTATATTTTAGTAATAGTAGTCACAATTGTCGTTAGACTATCTAAAGACTAGTGTTTTTATACGATTTTCATGACAAATTGTTTGTTTACGTTTTCGTAAGTGTTTTGTGTTCGACATATCTATGAAACGTCATATGCATGAAGTAAAGAAATTTTATTGACGTTACTCAAACCCCACCCGATTTGTTTAAGTCACATTGATAACCATTTTATTGCTCGTTACCCTGTAATCATAATTCCTGGCTCCGCCATTACTTAAATCAAATTGATAAAGTGTTGTTTGTTTAAGGAGGGTAAGTTTACAGTCT